>APFE030330644.1:15508-40111 GCA_000404065.3 Pinus taeda
GAACATTATATCGTCAGTTAGTGGGATGTTTGAACTATCTCACCACTACCAGACCAGACATTGCATACTCAGTCAGTATCCTTAGTCAATTCATGGCTAAGCCTTCAGGAAATCACTGGAATGCTGCAAAGAAAGTTCTCTGATACTTAAAGGGAATAGTAAATCTTGGTATTATGTATACTAATGAATATGATGTTGTACTGACAGGTTTTTCTGATTCAGATTGGGCAGGAAATCCAGATGACAGACGATCTACCTCTGGCTATGCATTTCATATTGGATCAGGGGTTGTATCTTGGAGTAGTAAGAAACAACCAATTGTTTCTTTATCATCAACAAAATCAGAGTACAAAGCGTTGACCAATGCCACCTGTGAAGCTATTTGGCTGCGGAGAATTCGCAGATCTTGAAGAAGCGCAAAGTGGTGCAACATGTATCAATTGTGATAATCAGAGTGCTATCAAATTAGCACATAATTCAGTTTACCATGCTAGAACAAAACATGTTGAGTTACAGTACCACTTTGTACGTGAGAAAATTGAGTCAAATGAAATTGGACTGATATTTTGTAACACCAAGGATAATGTGGCTGATATATTTACTAAGCCCCTTGGTAAAATCAAATTTGAAGTTTTTAGAAGTCAGTTAGGTATTGTAGAAAATCCATTTCTCCATTAAGGGAGGATGTGAGAATAATGAAGAAATAGAATTAGTTATTAGTTATGGGTGGTTGAACTGAATTAGTTAGTAATTGGTTGCCAGAATTAGTTGTGAGTTTCCTATATAAGTGTCATGTATTGAGCAGATGAATTAATAAAAATTGTGTGAGCTTTGTCTCACTTTGCTGGTATTTCTCCCTGTGCATTTGTCTGTCTATTTATTTTAATTAAAGTTATTGTAGTCTTATTTTTTATTTAGAAAATCTTATGAAAGAGCAGTTAATGAACAAATAAATATTTTTCAAGTTAATGGTTTTCAATATACATCATTGACTACGTTATTTTCAATTGGTTTTATGCTAATGTACCTTGTCATTTTTTGGTGTTTCAAGAATATTAAATGAATACTGGATACAATTAGTACTTAGACAACTTACCTAAATAATTATCAAAAGTGTAGTTCGATGTATTTTGATGGATGGGAGTTGGTCCTGTTCTTTTAGAGGTCCAGAAGAGTTAATTGTACAAAGTTTATCAAGGATGGTTAGAAGCAGTTATGTTTTAAATGGAGGTTAAGGACAACTGGAAGATGTGGTGGTGAAGAAACAATAGTGTTTGCCAGACTCAGAGTGGATGTGAGTGTTGACTAGTCAGACATATATCATCATGTTGTTGTAATATGTATTTTAATTGTTTTCCAGGTAAGCATTAATGAATGGTGTTGGAAGTAATGCTTCCATGTCAAGGATATTTGTCATTGTGAGTATATAAGTGCTAGTCTAAAAGATATTAATTCCTATGTAATAAGTTGGAGTCATGATCTAGACATATCTAAAAATTTACCTTGAATTATTTGAAAAACAATCCTGAAGAATAAAAATCTAAAATTAATATAAAGGGCATGACACTGTATACTTGTAAGTAGAATTGCCATGGATCCGTTGCCATCGCCAATCGCAGTTCCTACATATAAAGTAGACATGGTTAGCTAGTTAGTCTTCAGTGGTTAAATTTGTCGAAAGTTCAAAATTGTGCCGCATCTGATATTAATTATAAATAAATTGTTTTAATATCAACTAATGGTGTGTAGAGATATATGTTTTAAATTCGTCGAAAGTTCAAAATTGTGCCGCATCTGATATTAATTATAAACAAGACGGGCTGTGGGGCAGCTAATCCCTGCCCTAGCCCGCAGCGTAAGAGCCAAGTCCATCCACGGCGCCCTTAGGCCGGTCAGCGTAAAGCGAGTTGTTTAAGCATACCCAGATGCACCAGTACCAGCGACAGCATAAAGCAATGGGAGAAGCAAAGGCGGATACTCGTGAAATTTGCGCGGTGTGAAATTTGTTCATTAAAAACATTTGTTCATTTCCTACTAAGCAGAAGATTTGCTCATTAAAAACATTTTTTCATTACAAACGAACTTTCCCAAACTATTTCATCATTACAAATGAACTTTCCCAAGCTATTTCTCTTACACATTTAGTTTTTAAGTAATTGAATTATTGCCATATCTTTTAAACTTGATGTTTCAATAACTTAGAAAAAGTGCACGCAGCGTTGGTTGGACACTGAAACAAACCACGACCTGCATGTATTACACGTGCCTGTCCACCCTGAAGAGCGCTATAGCCCGCGGAAGGTAGACCTGCTGCTGGTTAATGCCTTTGCCTCACGAACAGCTTGCTGTTGTTATCGAACTCCTCCATTTCGCAACCTGGACTGAAGTTCCTTCAGGTAACTCGTTACTCATCTACGGCTCAAGTATTTCAACTCCGTCGCGCCCAGGCCTTCCCACCGGACCCTTTTACAGCAGGCCTGATCTCGGAGGAATTGGTTGCAGCTGCTAATCAATGTTTTCTAGTTCGAAAGACGACGAAGAAACAAGTTCGTAGAAATAGAAATAGTGAACCAGATGACGGTGAATTGGAGGATTGGAACGCACTGTGGAGGAAATTAAATCTGGTACGTCTTTATTGCCAATACAGGGTATGGATACTTGTTTCAGGTAACTTATCCGCGTGGTATCCCGTCCCTAGTTTTCATTTCTGGGTTTTGAAACAATGAGCTTAGACTATCCATTTGCAAAATTCTATGCGTCATGTAATCAGAGATATATTAAAATCGCGTTACTCAAAATCTTGTTTCGATCGCAGGTTTCTCATGCCCAATTCTTTCTGAAAATTGGCTCAATTTGCCAGAGCTACACTTCTATAGTTCCAACAGAACAGCATGTGATGTGGTTTCAAAAAATCTGCCTGCATAAGAGGAGAATGTTGAATGCATTGAATTGGGGTTTGTTGAATGCCAGGATTTGAATGCAGGATTCTGAAGATTTCGCCAGGGAATGAAGTTGGGAGAAAACCCTTTTGGTTACTGGAAATTTAACACTGGTTGATCATTTCATAACATTTTATTTAGATGTTTTATTGATTTTAATTGGTTCATAGGCAAATCAGAGTATTGGCTATTTTGGGTTTGTTAAAAATCGGACTTTCGGGTTCTGAGGACGCAGTTAAGAGTCTCGCTCTCTGTGACTTGCAAAATTTGAAAATTTTACTACATTTTGTTGTCTCGAGCCTTAAGTAAAATAGAGGAAGCGTACTTGGAAATGGCCGATAAGGCCGTCGCGGAAAATCCAGAGTTGGCTCTGATGGGATCTTGTGTGCTTGTAATGTTGATGAAGGGAGAAGATGTGTATGTGATGAATGTTGGGGACAGTTGGGCAATCTTGGCCAAGAAACTAAAGCTTGATCTGGGTGAAATCGGTTCTATATCTCAGGCAGTGGGAGAATCTCGGCCCTGCAGAGACTTGGAAAGAATCAGTGAGGAAACCTCACACGATTTGGAGGCCTTTGATGATTGTTCCCATGATATGGATCTGCCAGGAAAGAGGCCAACCTTGGGTGCTGTGCAGCTATCCTTGGATCACAGTACAGGTGTTGAAGAGGTAAGATCATAGTTCTTTTTATTGGATTCAACATCATAAACTCGTGTTAATTGATCTTCTTTGCCTTCTACTTTGTTCCAACATTCCAAGTATTTACCTTGTCAAATTGGCCTTTTGAGGCATCTTACTGTCAAACTATATGCATTTTAGGATTGATTTGTTTTAGTGGTGTTTCTTCAGGAGGTTCAGAGGATCAAGGCAGAGCATGCAGATGATGTACTGCCTATCATGAATGACCGTGTCAAAGGGACGCTGAAGGTCACACGTGCATTTGGTGGAGGTTTCCTCAAGCAGGTTAGAGATTATCCATTCAGGAATTTACCCAATGATCAGTGTTAGATCAATCTAGGGTAAACTTTGGTTTCGATCTGTATCAGCTACCTCGGATGTTAGATTAGCTATAATATCATCCATTAGGATTTTAATGACCTTCATGTAAACACACAAAATTTGTATAAACTGCTTATTTTTTTGCATAATTTCAAATATTACAAAGTAAATTTATGTTTGTTTCAGTTGCATAGGTCTGCATTTAAGACATCCATCCGTTCAGTTTAAACTTAAGCCTACTCTTACAATGGTATATTATAGCGAGTGAAATAGATTGATAACATCATGTTCTTGGTCTGATGGATGCTTATCTTCTTGTGATCGCAGTCGAAATGGAATGATGCTCTTCTCGAGGTCTTTAGAATTGATTTTGTTTGCACTGCGCCATACATCACCTGCGCACCTGCTCTTCGTTACCATAGACTGGGTCCTGAAGACCATTATTTGATACTTTCATCAGATGGTCTTTATCAATATTTTACCAATGAAGAGGTGGTTAACCATGTGGAATGGTTTATGTCATCTTGTCCGGATGGAGATCCTGCCCAACATCTTGTTGAAGAGGTCCTCTTTCGTGCAGCAAAGAAAGCTGGTAAGGAGACTTAAATGCTTCGAAATAGCTTGAAATAAAGTTATTTCAATAGTGCTATACAGTTTACTTGTTTTTCTGAAGTATTCAACTGGCATATGGATGCAGGGATGGATTTCCATGAGCTTTTAGATACTTGAGCTTATTACTGGCAGAAAACCAGTGGGCAAAAGCGAATTTGGAGACGGTGTGGACATCTGCAGTGGGTGAAGATCAAAAGTTAAAAGCTATTCGGAGCTGCTCATCTAGAAGGCATGGTGAGTGTCATATACCAGGAAACAATTATCGATCTTAATAATGGATTAGGAACAATTTCGAGTAGGAGATTACCTTGATGTCAACCTGACTGATCTGGGCCCTCTGCACAGAAAATATGCAGAAAATAGGCGTTCTAATTAAGATGATTGACCGCGATTGACCGCCTTTAAGATGATTGACCGCCATGTGGAGAGAGATGTGCGAAGCATAATGGCGATGGACGAAGGGCCGTTGCAGATGAAGCATAATGGCCATGGACGAAGGGGCATTGCAGATGAAGCAAAGGGTGAAGGCGTTTTAAGGGAGGCAAGTAAAGTCGGTTGCTTCCATGCAAATTGACACGGCACTGCAACGATGGTTTGACACGCCAGGGCAATTTCGACACGGGAAGGTGGGCAGCAGCCATGGTTTAGCACATATGATACGCAATAAGTATTCCTAACATTAAATGTTAGGAGATTAATGCTAAGTGAAACATAGCATTAGTTCATGAAGCTCTTAATCACTTGTACTTTTGCCAATTTTAGCCTAACTTTTCAGCTTGTATACCTCGTACTGAGGCCAAATAAGACGAACATGTTTTTGATTGGTTAAAAGCATAAACAAATAAAAAATATGGTTTTGGTTTTCGTGTCATTCGTAAGAACTTTGTTTTAAGTTGAAATAATTTTATGGGTTCTCGCGTCGAACTAATTGTCACCGACCAAAACCGATTGCTATAGTCCCTGCCAGGCCCGGAGGGTAGGGACTAATAAATTGTTTTAATATCAACTAATGGTGTGTAGAGATATATTTTATAGTATAGCATTAAAGAGGTGTGTAATTATTATTATTTTTCAATTTAATTGAATATTTTTTAAAATAAAAAAAAGTTTTATATTCATTGTGTTATTAGAGTATTAATGAGCGAAGTCTATAGATGTCTATTGTTAAATTTAAGCACAATTTAAGCAAGTAGATTATCCTACATATACCGGTATGGTAGACCATGAATATTGGTGACAGTTGAGAACCTTAGCATCTGATATAGTTATTATTTTTTTGTTTTTTAAATCTCTTCCTTTCCCAATGTTTGGTTCGTGTATTTTTATGATATTGACTACTATGTGGGTCTCTCGGACATTGTGAAATAAGTTAGCAGTGTAGCTCTTTCACCTCACTATGGTTTACTGTACTCTCTCTGTACCTCTTTTGTATGTTGTGATTAATGTTTTCATTCAAATATTAATCGTGCACTGCATCATTTACTTTACATTCTATGAACCTTTCCATAATCTTTTATATTTTATTCCTTAGCTTGGTACTTATATTTATCTCTCTTTTCTCTCTCGTCTGTCCATCAAATTCATGAACAGGTTTCTAATAGATTACATATTGATTTGATCAGGCCTATCTTCAAAGGTGTCACTGTTGAATGGACCATTGAGTGAAGACGTGGTTCGTGAATTACGCGAATTCTGCGATCAAATGACAGTCCCATACTTTCATTTCATATTCATAAATCACTCTTATCTCCCAAATATTATGCTCCTCAAGGATAGACGCTTGCTGGGAAAAGGAAAAGTCATTATTGCAAAGACCGAAGGATTTGCCATGAAATATTTGAGAGACAATCCTGAGGAATACGAATCTGAAATTGATGTGAAGGGCATGACAGTATCTACTTGTAAGTAGAATTGGCATGGATCCGTTGCCATTGCCAATAGCAGTTCCTATTTATAAAGTAGAGATGGTTAGCTAGTTAGTCTTCAGCGGTTAAATTTGTCCAGAGTTCAAAATTGTGCCGCATCTAATTGTTTGTAGAGATGTATCTTATAATCTAGTATTAAGGAGATGTAATTAACTTTGTTTTTGAGTTTATCTCCATGAATTCAGAATTTAATAGTATTCTATTAAAAATATTTATTGAAAAAAAATAATGTCTTGTTGGAAATTTCTGATGATTCCAAAAAAAAAAAACAATTAACAGAGAACAATGCTAACAGCGAAAACTAAAATTGTTTTCGTGCACACATAGTTCCAGCAACACAAAAAAACTTGTATTCATTAACAAGAAACCAACTGTTATATAAAACATTTTCCTCATATAGAGGGATTTCACAACTACTGTTACAAAAACATCTTCCTCTTAATAGAGGGATTACAACCATGAATGCTTCAGTTCCACACGAATAAATTTACTTTGTCTCTGCTTTGAGATGTGTAAAAATCTCTTCATTCTCAAAACTAACTTTTACCAAAATCTTCCTCTAACAAAGTGATTACACCAAGACTGCTTCAGATGCAGTTTAAAAACGTCACTCTCTCTCTGCTTTGAGATTTTACAGTGTTGTGTGTAAAACTTTCAATACATGTGCACTGCATCACCTCTCTATCACTGCACTCCTTTGCATAAAACAACTTCTTGCATTACTCTCGCGCTACTGCGCATTACATTTCATGTTCTTTCAACAAAACAAAATTACCCTCGCGCTGCTGCACATCACATTACAGTTCAGTGTATGGTTTGTAGTGCTTGGGCACTCTTAGGGTATCTCACCTAGAAAGCTAATTAATTAATAGAATATTTAGTTTTTATTAAATAAGTAATGTTGTGTGTTACAACCGCGGATTGCTTTTTAGTATGTATAGAAATTGCATGGCTAATTTAATTAGGGTTAAAATGATGGGTTTTTAACTCTTACTTTTTTCTAACTTTACACATTTTCTAAAAGTTTGGATTGACTTTATTTTTTAGTATAAAAGTTTAATTTTTTTTTTTTTTTTTTTTAAAAGGTAATTAGCATAACTCAGTTATATGTTTATTTGCTTCATTTTCCATAAATGGTTTGGTCTAAAAAATATGGAAGATGATGTGGGCATATGTCAATCTTATATACTAATGTGGTTGTATTGGCCAATTGATCCTATTGGGTGGGGTCGATTTGTTTACTATAGTTGACTATGATTGAAAAATGGTTAATGACGCTTGTTGATGAGGTTCACCATTGTCAACCATTAATGTGACAATGTATTTATGTTACATTAATCTCACAATGTTTCTTTAAGGTTCACCATTGTTACATTCATATTATATTAATGATTTCAATGGTTGAGTATGGTTAATGTTACATTAATGTTACAAAATTTATTACATTAATGGTTGGACATCGCTGATCATTGTTGGTCAAGAAAAATCATGGTCAACCTTGGTTGATGATGATTGACAATGACCACCACCGTTGCCTATGGATAAAAAGGGTATATTTTGGCTAACCTCGGTTTACTATCGTTTACCATAGTTCATGAGGTCGATTAAGGTTGGAGACGGTTGATTGTGGATGACCATGGTTCTTTTAGGTTTGCCATGGTCGAACATAGGTGTAATAATGTATTTGTGTTACATTCATATAACATTTTTGCATTAATGTTAACAATTTTTACATTAATGGTGATTATGATTGACCACTCTTGATGTTACATTAGTATTAATGTTTATCTTTGACCATGTTTGATTTAATTGGCTATGTTAACCATGGGCAACCATTGTTTAATCAAGTTCATCGTAAACATGTTGCGTGTGGTTGGTAATAGATGAAAATGGTGACTTTCTTTAATCATGGTTAAGCATGGTTTCCCCCTCTAGTTGACAAAGTAATGGATGTACGTTCATGTTGATTATGGTTAACTATAGTTGATATGGGTTGACCATGGTTTATTATGTTTGAGCTTGTTGAAGCTATTTGACAATGGTGAGTACATTTAACCATGATTGCACTTGTTTAACCATTGTTGACTATGGTCACATATGCTTTCCTATGGGTGAATGTGGTTGTCAAAATTTGACTATAAATGGATATCGTTAACCATGTTGACTATAGTTAATCATTTTACCATGGTTGACCATGTAGACCACTTGGCCATGTTTCACAAGGGTTACTTATGTTGAGTATGTCTTCCATGGCTAGGGATGCTTTGAGCAACTTCACTATGGTTGACTTTGATGTCTATCACTGACCAAGATAACCAAAGTTGACCAAAATTCACATTTGATTTGTTTGTTGTATTATGCCATGCATATTTCGTCAATGAATTATAATGGCATTTATTTTATTGCAACAATTTGAGTTAATAACATTGTGACATCATCTACTAGTCCACACATTGCAACAATGTTTATTATTCATCACATTATGATATTACTTGTTGTTCATCATAATGTCATAATGGCATCTATTATTCATCACACTACGATGACAGATGTTACTTTTCATATTGTAATGACATTTCTTCTTTTCCACATTTTAATGGTGTTTGCTATTTGTCATATTGTAATGGTTGATAATGGCTAACCATGTTTAACAAGGTGGATGATGATTAACCACTAGTGACCATGATAAGCCATTGGTGACAAGAATTCATAATGATTCTTAATGATTGACTATGGTTAGTCATTAATGACCACATGAACCATGATTGACCATTGTTAAGTGAGTTTTAGGATGGTTAACTATGGTTGAACATCTATAGGTTATGTGAATATATATATGAGTTGCTCCATAGAAAAAAAACAAAAAAATCTAGAAATAAAATATGTTGAAATAATGAATTGAGACCTAATTTTACCTGATCATCGTCTATACAGGAGGAGATAACAGGAAGAGAGCAAAAACACATATGCCCAAAACTAATACGAGCTTTGGAGCGAGGAAGGAGATAAAAACACACATGCCCAAAATTAATGCGATAATTGTAACCATTATTAACAAATTTCAGAAAGATGATGGATATAAGAAGAGGGCTTAGAAAATATAAATAGAGGAATGGCGAGAGTGAGTACAGCATTGTGAAAACCAGCTCAGGATTTCAATAGATGAGGCAATCAGATGGGAGTCAAAACGGCAATGCGAATGAGAGACAACTGGACAACGGACAAGATGGAATTATGTGAGTTCAACGTGAGCTTGGGCATTTTTCATCCATTCACGAGCATAGCTCGTTTCGGTGCGGTAATTTTGTTTTAATTGGTGCACTTGCAAGCATGGCTGAATTTAGCTTGACTTTGTGAATATTTAGAAATTTGATAGATAATGGTAATGTGAATTGTTTAAATTTATATGGTTATATGTTATTTAGATAAAATCATTTTGATTTAATTAGTGGGAGTGTAAATATAGTTTAAGTAGATTATAGATTTTATTCTCCCTATTGAAATCACAATTCTATTTTATTTTCCCTATGATTTTAAAAAGATATTAAATGCAATTTTTTCTTGCATCCATGTGCTCACTCACTTTTTAAAATTATAACCCTATTATATCTTCCCTATGATTTTAAATCTCAACTTTATTTTATTTTCCCTATAATATTATATAGATGCTAAAGGTATTTTTACCCTACCTTCATGTGCCCACCCATATTTTCAAATTCCAACCCTACTATATTCTCCTTATGATTTTAAATTAATCGTTAAAGTAAATTTATCATAGATCCATTTGCTAACCCTTATTGTGAAAATCCAACTTTACCCATAACCTTATTGTGATTTTAAATGAATACTATGGCTAATTTTATGCTAAATCTAATTTTATGTTTTATGTTCAATCTAATTTTATGTTAAATCTATGAGGATGATGTGCTCATCCTCAAAAGATGCAAGTATGAACAACCTACTGATTTTACTTAATGTCATATGGCTACAAAAAAAAAATAGAAATTTCGAAATAACAAATATATAATCCTAAATTAGAAGTTTGTAATTCTTTAACCATACATACAAGGAGCAAGAGGCTCCAAGGGAAAAGGATGGAAAATTTTCTTGAAGGTTAAAAACATTGGTGAATCTCACTAATCCCTAATATGCAAACTATAAAATGTTTATTGATATATTCTTAAAATTATTCAAATTTATAATGATTTTATATATAGTCTCTATATAATGTTGGAGATTTTTAAGGTAACATAATTTTATATTCTATATAATGTTAGCGATTTTTAAGGTAAAATAATTTTATATTCTAAAATTTGGGCAAATCATCTTTTATAAAAATTGGAAATTGGTGAATCTTTTTGTGGAAACATCATTGAATATTAGCCCCTAAAATTTTCCATGGCAAGAGCATTATCTTAATTTTGTGCAGGGGTGGGATTTTCGCTATGTTAAAGGAAAAAATAATTGTAAATATAATTGCATCAGTTTTGACTCCACAAAATGACAATGATACAACCTACATCAAGATTGGTCACATGTCTAACGTGCAATTTTTGGTGATTGTAAATAGAAAACCCGTCTAAAGAAAGGAAATGCAAGGTCTATGCTGCGTGATATTCACAATCATGTTGTGTACTAGATGGTGAAAACATTTGGATGAGGAACATGGCACTACTTTTGGTGTTGAAGTGAAGAAATTTTATCTCATGTTCACCTTAAATTTAGAAACTTATTTTGAATATATTGACATACTAATTTTCTTTCTTCATGGAAATTTAATTATTTTTAAATAAAAGAGACACATTTCTATTGAATTGAAAAAAATGATAGAAACACACACACACATAGTTTTAAAGTTTAAGTTTTTATTACCTCATAAAAGACTAGGGAAACCGTATTTATTAGCAATCTTTTGATAAAGAGATATACCAATACAAATTAAGTGAAAGACAACTAGTCTATCAATTAGAGCATTGAACACATAGCTATTTTTGAAAATCCTAAGATTTTACGAATCCAAGGAAGACACCAGTGTAGGATCTTTGGCATTCAAACCTTGAGGAGAAACATGCTTAGGCTTGCACTAAAGGTTGCTCTGAAGGTGACCTAATTGAGCATGCACGCCTTCTAGATATGAATGTTGAAGTCTCTCAACATGCCTGATGTCATTCTAGGCAGCAAAACAATTGTATTGCTTTCATGCATCTCCTCTAGTATTGTTATCATGCATTTACTTAGTATGACTAGGCTTAGGATCCTAGTGGAAATCCTCTTCAATGGTACCAGAGTTCGAAAAAACACGACATTCATAAGAACACAAGGTCACAAGATGTCTAATCTTAGCTTGAATCTCTAGTAGAACTATTAAACGATATATTTATGTAGCGCCATGAACCTCTGCTTGGGCACGAGTTCTAATTTGAGTGCCACAACCGCAGTGCCACCTATGTAGGGACACATGTGTTGTCAGTGTTGGGCACCCATACATGGAGAAAATGGGATGATATGTAGTAACAAAATAACCAACAAGAAAAGAGAATACAAAAGGGTAAACGAGAGGCCAATAGAAGAGACCAATTCAAAGAAGATTGAAAAGAGAGCATGGTCATCAAATGTGGTCAAAGAGGAGGAGAGAGGATAAAACACAAAACCTTAGAAAATTAAATGCAAGCCTTCTTTCATGGCCACAAGATTTAGGGGCCACTGAGCCTATAATTGTGACAAACACGATACACAAATTTATGAAAGCAAGGAGAAACAAGTTTATAGATATAAAGAGTACCACTACAAGGGAAACACAATGTAACCCATGAAACAAACTAAGGAAAACTTGTGAGACCGTCACTAACCAATTGAAGAAGGATTTCAATGCTTAGCCAACCCTCCACCATGTAAAGGACTAGTTGTGCACCTGGAGCTGAAGTACTTCCCATGCTAGGGAGACTAATCATGTGAAAAGTATGTCTGCAAAGTCCTTTAGAATAGAACATTCCTATGAGAATACCACATGTGGTTTTACATTGAACCTTAATCAACATTGTAATGATAACTTGAACTCAAACTGCAAGAGAGATAAGGTATGGCATTTAATACTATACTTCTAGTAAAATAATTGAATGGTCTAGAATTTTAACTGCCCTTTTAATATAATCCATATGAAATCATGGATCACACATAACTAAAACCATCATAGAGCCATGATCTATCAAGTGTAGAGAGGGATCAAATTTCTTGAGGTGCAAACCTCTTTTTTTAGTGTAAAACTTGAGGAAACATTTACAAGTCAAGATATTTTTTTATATTTGTTTTTTATTTGTAGATCTTAGGTTAAGATGGATATATGATGGTTTTAGTTGTGCACTATCACACACAATTTGTTGAATGGTCTAATTGTTTTGGTCATTTTAAATATACTAAATATATCAAAAATTAATGAAGTAATATAAATTTAAATTTCTTCT
Organism: Pinus taeda; assembly: GCA_000404065.3. Classification (NCBI taxonomy): domain Eukaryota; kingdom Viridiplantae; phylum Streptophyta; class Pinopsida; order Pinales; family Pinaceae; genus Pinus; species Pinus taeda. The sequence goes on from APFE030330644.1 coordinate 28,446, forward strand.
ACAAGCAAGCATGTGTGCATGTGTGCATTAGAGAAGACAAAGACTTTCTAATACTTTGAACCCTACCTCCATTTCTTATTGACAAAATATAGTAGTTTTGCTATTATATTCAAATCGAGAGCCAACCTAACTATTATACTCAAGAATATGAAACTATTCATGACATCAGGTACTGTCTTTGAGGTGGAGCCAACGTAACATCATGTAATAGGAAACTATTTATGACGACATGTACTGTATTCGCAATTAAAAGTTAAAACATAAATGGCGAATTGTGACAGAACCAAACTTGCTACCTATACTCAAATAGGAAGCTATTCCTTTCAATTACGATTCAAGAAATGAAAGAACGGGCTACATAGATTCTAGTGAAATTATGCTTTTTGCCCTTTGCATCACAGGCACAGCTCTAACGACTTCTTACTGAGCGTACAAAATTATTCTACATATGAAACATAGTTCATAGTGGCAACAAGATAAAGGTCCATAATTTTATTATTATCAACCAAAGAGAATTTTTTTTTTTTTATAAATAAAATAGAAAATATAAAGCATAAAAAATAGATTTTAATCCAATTTATAATGAAAACGATCAATTACAATTACAATAATTAAAAAATAAAAACCACAAAGACAGTGTGAGTGAGTGTGAGTGATCAGGCAATGACAGAGTAAGCAGGCAATGACAACCAAGTGGTGGTGTTACGATGAGTGATATATGATGTTTGGTGGTATTGTCATACATGCTAATTGAATTGATTGTTGAGAATGTTGATAGTTGGTTGTCATTGATGTCAAGTAAATACAAGTTTAGGGGCATCTTGTTGATGTTTTTATTGACTTGTCAATGCTCTTTGTCCGTGTTGTAGGTGTGTCCATATCTTGTTGCCAAGGGTCTCGAAGAATTTCAAAGTCAATTGTTATATATAAGTATGATAGAAGAATAAATATCCAACAAAATGTTTTCTTGATAACAATTTGATTTCTAAAATTAGTATCATAATGATGCGGGAGCATCAAGACCATCGTCATTTGTAAATATAGAATAAAGAGGGGGTGTGATAATTTTAGATATTTTGTTGTAAATATTCTTTTATTTAGAAAAAGAATATGAGAGAATAGTTAGAAAAAGAATGGGGATAGAATTTCTATGTTTTTCCACTTAAAATTAGGATAAAAATAGGGAATAAAGCTTCCAGCTTTAAATCATTGTGTAAAAAGGGAAAAATCATGCTTTTCTAGGAGATAAGGCCTGATCTATTCCTTATGTATGTATCCATTATAATTATAAATAAAAAGGCAAGCTAAGTAGAGGGAGAGAGGGCGATGCCAAAAGTATTGTGATAAAAAAATCCCTCTCAGTGTTCTCTGAAACTCGATGAAATTGATGATGTGTTGTTAATTTTGTTAATATGGCTACATGTCTTTAATAGTGATTGCACTATGTATGGGAAAATTCGTCGGAGTCCTTGTAAAGAAGTTGTCAGTGAATGGTTGAAATGTCTGTGTATTAAAAGGAGTTGAAGCGCCTTCTTATGCATGGCTTGATGCTTCACTCTGTATGTTAGAATAATTCAGATTGTAATTCTTTCCATTGTTACGCATGAAGCTTCTTATAGTTTTTGTTGAATACAAATAGTCGTGCTTCTTGAATAATGACGTGTAGAGTATCTGGCTCGAGAGAGCGTTACTACTGTAATTAATTGCTTCCATAGCCTGTCTGCGCGGAGGGGGATTTTGTTATTTAACTAAAGAAGAAATTAGTCGTTTGATCCCGTAATCTATTTCAAGTCCAAATCATTGACCTTGTATCGATTCCGACCTTCTCACAGAGCTGGCTTGCCATTCATCGAAATTGCTGAATATGCATTGAAACTGCGGTGTTTAGGGAAGTTTACCCACAGTGAAAATAAATTCATATATCCTTTTTATAGTTTTTTGGCGTTGGCCTTTGGGTTATTGTAGGACTTCCATGGTTGCTGGCTGTATTGCCTTGGATTGTGATTGCCACAGTTTTATAAAATGCTGGCAAAAATATAACTGTTGTGTGGTGTATAACTGAGTGAATGGTCATATATGTGTTATTGACATAAAACCGCAAGCGTGGAGTGTTTGCAGGAGCGCGTGGTCCCATTAAGGTTTTTTTAACTGTGCGTATTACCCAGGATTTGCATCGGTTGCAAGTTTGGAGCGCGGAAACTGTGAATGACCAGGGATTTATCATTAAGATTTAAATTTGGAACATTATTTCTGTAGGTTATTACAATTGATCTAACTGTGAATTGATTTAAGTATTGAATAGATCTGGGCGCATTAAAGATTTTGATATAAACAACATTTATGCAACTGTTGTGAATTTAGCGCTAGTGCACTGAAGGGAATATTGGGAAGATCCTGGTTTATGCGAGTTGAGGCCTGCATCAAGTGATATCAGAGCGGGAATGTTTTGCTGAAGATGTTTGTTTTTTTTTTTAAGAATTAAAGTGTGGTGAATAACTGAAAAGAAGATCAGAATTTTTATATGATATGCGGCATACACAATTGCAGTGGAGAGGATTGCAGAGAAGACAAGATCTTAGAATTGAGATGATTTTTTGAAATTTACGATTGAAGTTTATGGTTGCAGAGAAGGTGGGAGTGAACCTGGCATTTAGCTTAACGCTGAAGGAGGACAAGTGCAGTGTCGTGAAGAAGAAAAAAGTGAGTTGAAGAGATAGCCTAGAGAGAGCAGAGGATTGCTCAAGAGTTTCTAGAGGCAGTGAACCAAGTACTTACCAAAAGGCCAGATCCGGAGGGAAGGATTGGTGAGGTAAGTTGCAGCAAGAGAGATTGCTGTTGCAGAGGCTAGTACAACTCATGGTGAGTGAGAAACTTATGAGGAAGCAGTCTGCCAGAGGCAGAGGGAGTTTTTCTAGAGGAGGAAGAGGTTCAGAGAAATGACACAGAGATGAGATGACTGCAGGAGTTCGAGAAAGCAAGATTGCAGAAATAAAGGCACAGTTGCAGGTACTGGAAGAATGGTTACAAGAGCAGGAAAAGTAGAAAGGAAAATGGATTTTTCCACTGAAGGGAAGGAGAGTGATTTGGCGACAATTGAAGAGGAGGTTGAGACAAATTCTGATTACCTTGTTGGAAAAGGGGCTTAGAATTCTTGTGCCAAAGATGAAATTAGAAGATTCCACATGCAGATCTGATCAAAGGGAAGTGTTGAAGGAAGCAGTCAAGACTAAAAAGTCTTGTGATTTAAAGACTAATGAATTGTGCATGTTTACAGGTAAAGTACAGGGAAATGAACAAGCTTTGGAATATTTCCAAGAAGAGTTGAATCTGAAGGCTGTTCAGATCAATGATGAGAAAATGAAGACGAAAGAGTCTAATCAGAATGTTGGGCCAGCTGATGATTTCTCAAGAGTTGTTGAAGGTATAAAAGGTTATGTGAAGTTTCCAAGATCTACTCCTAATGAAGTTGTTGAATTGTATAGAAAACTAGATCTCCATAGAAGAGAGTTGGAGAGACAGAGGACTTATGTGCTGAAATATTTGTTGGAGACATCTGAACCAGAGCAAAATGTTGCAGATAAAGTTGCAAATGAAATTGCAGGTGATGAGCCAAAGCATTTTGCAGAGGGACAGGAAGTTTGGGAGGTAGCAACATCTATGGTGACAGCGGCAACAACATCCATAGTGACAGCTGAGACAACATTTATAGCAGCAGAAGAGGCCCTGATGCCTTATGATGTTTATTCTAACAATTGTTTTGTGAGTACAGGTCTTATTGAAGAAGCTGGAGAAAATCTGTTGGACAAAGAAATTAAATGATGATGCAGAGGATGGTGAAGGAATCCTGGAAGAGACCAGCACCAGTGAAGCAAAAGAGGCGAAGCAGCAGAAGCAACAAAATGAAAACAACAGAAGATTGCAAGAGTGCAGCTAGTGGAGCAAAGCAGCATAAAGTGTGGAGACCTGGAGAAGAACAACAGACAAAAGCAGTGGAAAATGGAAACTTGCAGCACAAGGTGTGGGATCCAGGAATACACAGATCCCAACACATGATCAGGAGATCATGATTAGTTTTAAGGTTGGGTGTATGATGCGGGAGCATCAAGACCATCCTCATTTGTAAATATAGAATAAAGAGGGGGTGTGATAATTTTAGATATTTTGTTGTAAATATTCTCTTATTTAGAAAAAGAATATGAGAGAATAGTTAGAAAAAGAATGGGGATAGAATTTCTATGTTTTTCCAGTTAAAATTAGGATAAAAATAGGGAATAAAGCTTCCAGCTTTAAATCATTGTGTAAAAAGGGAAAAATCATACTTTTCTAGGAGATAAGGCCTGATCTATTCCTTATGTATGTATCCATTATAATTATAAATAAAAAGGCAAAATAAGCAGAGGGAGAGAGGGCAATGCCAAAAGTATTGTGATAAAAAAATCCCTCTCGGTGTTCTCTGAAACTCGATGAAATTGATGATGTGTTGTTAATTTTGTTAATATGGCTACATGTCTTTAATAGTGATTGCACTATGTATGGGAAAATTCGTCGGAGTCCTTGTAAAGAAGTTGTCGGTGAATGGTTGAAATGTTTGTGTATTAAAAAGAGTTGAAGCGCCTTCTTATGCATGGCTTGATGCTTCACTGTGTATGTTAGAATAATTCAGATTGTAATTCTTTCTATTGTTACGCGTGAAGCTTCTTATAGCTTTTGTTGAATACAAATAGCCGTGCATCTTGAATAATGACGTGTAGAGTATCTGGCTCGAGAGAGCGTTACTACTGTAATTAATCACTTCCATAGCCTGTCTGCGCAGAGGGGGATTTTGTTATTTTACTAAAGAAGAAATTAGTCGTTTGATCCCGTAATCTATTTCAAGTGCAAATCATTGACCTTGTATCGATTCCGACCTTCTCACAGAGCTGGCTTGCCATTCATTGAAATTGTTGAATATGCATTGAAACTGCGGTGTTTAGGGAAGTTTACCCACAGTGAAAATAAATTCATATATCCTTTTTATAGTTTTTTGGCGTTGGCCTTTGGGTTATTGTGGGACTTCCATGGCTGCTGGCTGTATTGCCTTGGATTATGATTGCCACAGTTTTATAAAATGCTGGCAAAAATATAACTGTTGTGTGGTGTATAACTGAGTGAATGGTCATATATGTGTTGTTGATATAAAACTGCATGCGTGGAGTGTTTGCAGGAGTGCGTGGTCCCATTAAGGTTTTTTTAACTGTGCGTATTACCCACGATTTGTATCGGTTGCAAGTTTGGAGCGCGGAAACTGTGAATGACCAGGGATTTATCATTAAGATTTAAATTTGGAACTTTATTTCTATGGGTTATTACAATTGATCTAACTGTGAATTGATTTAAGTATTGAATATATCTGGGCGCATTAAAGATTTTGATATAAACAACATTTATGCAACTGTTGTGAATTGAGCGCTAGTGCACTGAAGGGAATATTGGGAAGATCTTGGTTTATGCGGGTTGAGGCCTACATCACATAAAGTCTTCTAAACCATAAAAAATTATCTTTATAATTGTAATTATTATTTTGTTTACGTAATTTATACACATTTATGAATGACTAAGAAACTAATACTTATGTGTGACACATGGAATCACTTATTTTCAATAACCCCGAAAATAAATTCTCAATGTGGAAGGAAATAGAATGGAACTAATGACCTACGTTCAAATTGAAAACTATTAATGTTATATTCAAAATGAATGGTTATATGAGTAAAGAAATTTAAAAATAGTTAACTATGCCTTTCAACACTTTTTCTCAAAGCAAATTTCATATTTCAATCAAATAAAGGGAATATCATTTTCCTCTTACTCAAAGATGTGCCATCTCGATTAGTTAAGTTTTTTTCTTCTTATTCCAATGAGAATCTGGAGTTCTTATTCTACATACAATATAAGTCTTTGACATCAGGTGAGAGGAAACATAACTAATAATACTTGACAAATATCAAAAACCCAAAAGGTTCCAATGTTACTAAGCATCAGATACCAAGCATATTGATAAGCTATATATTTTTTAATGTAAAGAAATACATTTTTTACACGATAAAAGTTAATATTTCAATAACTATAATTAAAAATTAAGTTTTTTTACAAATATTAAGTTAATTAATTATGACATTAATAACTTTATTATTTTATTTTGTATAAAAGAAAAAAGATAGTTAATAATACTACACAATATTTTTTTTAGATAGTTTAGTTAAAAAAACACACAATATTGATGTCATAAATCATAAGTACATTTTTTAACCTTAAAAACAAATTGTCAAATTTGTACCATATGTTCATGTCCTTATATTTTTTTATGTAAGGAAAATAGTAATAATAATAACATTTTTTACCAGATAAAACTTAAGATTTTATTAAATACAATTAGAAATCAAGTTTTTTTTATAAATATTTAGTTAATTAATTATATATTAGCTAATTTATTATTTTACTTTCTTATAAAGGAAGAAAAAAAACTTCCCTAATAATACTACATCATATTTTTTTAAGATATTTTAGTTTAAAAAGGTACAACGCTCATGTCACAAATCCTAAACCATAAATACATATTTTAACCTTAAATACTAAATGAAAAATTTGCACCATATTTTTATCTTTTATAATTAATAGAACTTGTTCAAGTTTAGATATATGTTATTATGTTAATAGATTTTTAAAATATTATTTAAGAATAAATGTAACTGATAAATATTTTAGTGAAGATGATTTTTTTGTTTAATATAATTGAAAAAAAATATCAAATTTTTTATTTTTATTAAAATTTCAATAATAAACAATAATTTCAAATTATGTTATTTTGAAAGTTCAACTCTACTATTATCTTCTCTATTGTTTTAATTTTATCTTATTTTCCTTATTATTTTAATTTTATCAAACATCATGTGCTCAACTCTACTTTACAATTCCAACCCTAGTCTATCTTTCCTATAATTTAAAATAGATTGTAAATGTAAGTTTGTCTTACATCGATGTGCTCACCATTGTTTTGAAATTCCGACCCTACTCTATCCCTCTTATGATTTTTAGATAAAAATTAAAGCTAATTTTATCTTACCTCCATGTGCTCACCTTTGTTTTCAAATTCCAATCTTACTTTATTCTCCCTATTGAATCTCGAAGCCTATTTTTTCTCCCTATGATTTTAAATAGATTCTAAAGGTAATTTTATCCTTCATTCATGTGCTCACCTATGTTTTAAAATTCCAACCCTACTATATCCTTCCTATGATTTTAACTTAGTGTTGAAGGTAATTAAAGTGAAATTCCCACCATATTTTATTCTTGCTATTGAAATCACAATCCTATTTTATTCTCCGTGTGATTTTAAAAAGATACTAAAAGCAATTTTTTCTTGCATCCATGTGCTCACCCACGTTTTAAAATTATAACCCTACTATATCCTCCCTATGATTTTAAATCTCAACCTTTGCTAACCCTTATTGTGAAAATCCAACTTTACCCATAACGTTATTGTGATTTTAAATGAATACTATGGCTAATTTTATGCTAAATCTAATTTTATGTTTTATGTTAAATCTAATTTTATGTTAAATCTATGAGGATGATGTGCTCATCCTCAAAATATGCAAGTATGAACAACTTACTCATTTTACTTAATGTCATATGGCTACAAAAGAAAATTAGGAACTTCAAAATAACAAATATATAATCCTAAATTAGAAGTTTGTAATTCTTTAACCGTACATACAAAGAGCAACAGGGTCCAAGGGAAAAGATCGAAATTTTTTTCTTGAAGGTTAAAAACATTGGTGAATCTCACTAATCCCTATATGCAAACTATAAAATGTTTATTGATATATCCTTAAAATTATTCAAATTTATAATGATTTTATATATATTCTCTATATAATGTTGGTGGCTTTTAAGGTAACATAATTTTATATTCTATATAATGTTGGTGATTTTTCAGGTAAAATAATTTTATATTCTAAAATTTGGGCCAATCATCTTTTATAAAAATTGGAAATTGGTGAATCTTTTTTGTGGAAAAACCATTGAATATAGCCCCTAAAATATTCCATGGCAAGAGCATTATCCTAATTTTGTGCACGGGTGGGATTTTCGCTATCTTAAAGGAAAAAATAATTGTAAATATAATTGCATCAGTTTTGACTCCACAAAATGACAATGATACAACCTACATCAAGATTTCTCACATGTCTAACATGCAATTTTTGGTGATTGCAAATAGAAAACCTGTCTAAAGAAAGGAAATGCAAGGTCTCTGCTGCATGATATTCACAATCATGTTGTGTACTAGATGGTGAAAACATTTGGATGAGGAACATGGCGCTATTTGTGGTGTTGAAGTGAAGAAATTTTATCTCATGATCGCCTTAAATTTAGGAACTTATTTTGAATATATTGACATACTAATTTTCTTTCTTCATTGAAATTTAATTATTTTTAAATAAAAGAGACACATTTCTATGGAATTACAAAAAATGATAGAAACACACACAGAGTTTTAAAGTTTAAGTTTTTATTACCTCATAAAAGACTGGGGAAACCGTATTTATTAGCAATCCTTGATAAAGAGATATACTAATACAAATTAAGTGAAAGACAACTAGTCTATCAATTAGAGCATTTAACACATAGGTATTTTTGAAAATCCTAAGATTTTAGGAATCCAAGGAAGACACCAGTGTAGGATCTTTGGCGTTCAAATCTTGAGGAGAAACCTGCTTAGGCTTGCACTAAAGGTTGCTCTCAAGGTGACCTAATTGAGCATGCAATCCTTCTAGATATGAATGTTGAAGTCTCTCAACATGCCTGATGTCATTCCAGGTAGCAAAAATATTGTATGGCTTTCATGCATCTCCTCTAGTATTGTTATCATGCATTTACTTAGTATGACTAGGCTTAGGATCCTAGTGCAAATCCTCTTCAATGGTACCAGAGTTCGAAAAAACAAGACATTCATAAGAACACAAGGTCACAAGATGTCTAATCTTAGCTTGAATCTCTAGTAGAACTATTAAATGATATATTTATGCAGTGCCATGAACCTCTGCTTGGCACGAGTTCTAATTTGAGTGCCACCTGTGTAGGGACACATGTGTTGTCAGTGTTGGGCACCCATACATGGAGAAAATGGGATGATATGTGGAAACAAAATAACCAACAAGAAAAGATAATACAAAAGGGTAAACGAGAGGCCAATAGAAGAGACCAATTCAAAGAAGATTGCAAAGAGAGCATGGTCATCAAATGTGGTCAAAGAGGAGGAGAGAGGATAGAACACCAAATCTTAGAAAATTAAATGCAAACCTTCCTTCATGGCCACAAGATTTAGGGGCCACAGAGCCTATAATTGTGAAAAACAGGATACACAAATTTATGAAAGAAAGGAGAAACAATTTTATAGATATAAAGAGTACCACTACAAGGGACACACATTGTAACCCATGAAACAAACTAAGGAAAACTTTTGAGACCGTCACTAACCAATTGAAGAAGGAGTTCAATGCTTAGCCAACCCTCCACCATGTAAAGGACTAGTTGTGCACCTGAAGCTCAAGTACTTTCCATGCCAAGGAGACAAAGAGTACCACTACAAGTGACACACAATGTAACCCATGAAACAAACTAAGGAAAACTTCTGAGACTGTCACTAAACAATTGAAGAAGAAGTTCAATGCTTAGCCAACCCTCCACCATGTAAAGGACTAGTTGTGCACCTAAAGCTCAAGTACTTCCCATGCCAAGGAGACGAATCATGTGAAAAGTATGTCTGCAAAGTCCTTTACAATAGAACATTCCTATGAGAATGCCACATGTGGTTTTACATTGAACCTTAATCGACATTGTAATGATAGCTTGAACTAAAACTGCAAGAGAGATAAGGTATGACATTTAATACTATAGCTGGAGTTAAATAATTGGATGGTCTAGAATTTTAACTACCCTTTTAATATGATCCATATGAAATGATGGACCACACATAACTAAAACCATCCTAGAGCCATCTTAATGTGGATCTATCAAGTGTCAAGAGGGATCAAATTTCTTGAGGTGCAAACCTCTTTTTTTAGTGTAAAACTTGAGGAAACATTTACACCTCAAGAGATTTTATATTTGTTTTTTATTTATAGATCTCAGATTAAGATGGATATATGATGGTTTTAGTTGTGCACGATCACACACAATTTGTTGAACGTCTAATTGTTTTGATCATTTTAAATATACTAAATATGTCTAAGATTAATCATGTAATATAAATTTTAAATTTTTTCTACAAACATGTGTGCATTAGAGAAGAGAAGGAATTTCTAATGCTTGACCCCTACCTCCATTTCTTGTTGACAAAATCTTGAACACATGTAGTAACAACCATCTTCCTATGTGCTTAAACATTCACATGCATTATGCACGTGGGGGAAGAGTCATGTCGCTTCCATCTTAAATGCCACCTTAAGGGGTAAGGTGTCACGATAAGTGAAACAAAAAGGTGAAAAAACAATTTATTTTCAAGTTTAAAATTGTCATTAAAATATTTAAAATTTTATTTAAAGAAAAAAATCTTAAATATTTTCACTCTTGATACTAAATTCTCTACTTGCAATTATTTAATTATTAATTTCCTTTGTGAGTTGTTGTTTGATTCTCTATATTGCGATTATTTCATTATTAAATTCACTTTAGAGTTTGTTTAATTCTTTTTTTATAGTTTCACCACATATTTTAGTATTAAATTTTATGCCTTTGTATAGATAGGCACTTCTACAACCAGCATGATGGAGATATGGAATTCCTTTAGTACTCAACCTTTAGTTCACATGTATCTCTTTTAAAACAAATATAAAATATACTCGAAATAAAATTAAAAATAAAAAAATGTGATCCATAAGTAAAAAAATGAATATACATGTTTCGTTAGTTTCAATAAAAAACATTATAAAACATCAATAATATCACTTTTACCCATAAATGTAATATTTTAATGTCCCTATAAATGGCATTATAAAAACAAAAAAAAAAAAAAACAAAAAAAAAACAAAAAAAAAAGCTTTGAGAAAAATTGTTAAAAATTGTTTACTTTTTAAAAATATTTCATTACTTAATTTAATAACCATTTCGAATTATTTATTCTTAAATAATTTATTTCTAAAGATATAGTACTATACGTAATATATATTTGAATTTTTATGTTTTACTATTATAAAAATATCTAAATTTCCAAAATAAAATAAATAATTTAAATGAAAAAAATTTTATTTCTTCAAAAAAATTGTAATTCATTTTAATTTCTAATAAAAACTTAATTGTACGTTTTAAAAAATATTAATAATAATTAGAATTATTTAATATTAAGAATAAACCAAATATTTCAATATGGAATTAAGTAGAAATAGATTTAACAAAACAAACATTTTAAGATGGAAATATTACAATATTTTGTTGAGTAAAGTGTATCTATATATGTATTAAAAGAAAAAAAGAAAAAATATATTCTATAAAATAATTCAAAAGAACGAATTGTTAGGTTAAGACATTTCATGTAGTTTTTCTATTAACTGTTTTGGCCCATATATTTTTGTCACTTTTGTCTTTAAATGCATTGAATCAATCTATATATTTAAAAACACAATCTA
>APFE030330653.1:0-13693 GCA_000404065.3 Pinus taeda
CCACATGGGAGGACAAGAATTTTATACAGAAGCATCAAGAACTACTCAAGCGTTGAGGACAATGCTTTTTGAAGGAGGGGGGCATGTTAGGCCCCTATACTACTAGTGTAACCCCTTATTGTTATTAGTACAACCCACTTATTATATTGATGTACCCATGTAGTGCCCATATTGTTACTATTGTGCCCCATAGAAGCCCACTATTGTTATTAGTGTGCCCTTACTTATTATTGTTATGTCGGCTCTAATTATGTTATGACCCCTTAGACTCCTATATATGGAAAGGAGGTCTTTTCATTTGTATCGTCCAAGAATTGTTCATTTATGTAATGTAAAGGAGGTTGCCCCCTCGAAGAGGCTAAATTCTAAGGCGTTGATCTATCTTTTCTATGTTTTCTTGAGCTAGTTTCATAATAGGATACATGTGTTATGGCCTTTAGCATGTGTTTCTTCTTCTGTTAATATGTTCTCATATTATTTATGTATGCCTATTTCATATAATTGCTTATGATTGGCTATTTTCAAGTGAGATAGGTGAAATACCTTAGGTTTTAATGCTCTGCCTTGGGAAAACACTAGTATTTCACGTTTTCTCTTCTGTTTAGGAAGGATTCTTGACTTTCTCAGGCTCTTTTTAGCTCCTCACAAGTCTAGCCTTTCACCCCATCAAGTTTAAGGTGTTGAAGATCATACCTACCTTTCCCCATAGAATCCCATGCAATTTTGACTTAGTTTCCTAGACCCAAATTTTCCAGCTCCTCCTGATCTCGCAAAAGACACCAACATATTCAATCAAAAACCTTAAGCTACTATACGTAGCATAAAATCTTGTTAATAATCTAGTCATCTTGACTAAGATCCATAAGGATAGAGCCCTCTCCCGACCTAGTAGGGCTAGCTACTAGGTTAAGCATGGTTTGTGGTTACCCTTGAATTGCCTCCCTTCAGCCTGAGGTCAACCTAGATGATAACATAGTGGTGACCTTTCTAGGGAATTGAAAGACTAATCACCCTGGTAATATCTTTCAATCAAATTCTTGAACTTTGGATGATGAGTTTTAGAATTTGCTAGGATAAAACAGAAAGTTGTAAAGAAAAATAATAATTTGGAAATTTGAACACACTGGCTTCGAGAAGGTACATGAGGTCCAATCCTGATCTGAATCCTCCCCGTATATTTGAAAATTCCAATCTCATTTCAAGAATAATCGGATAAGAAAGTTCAATAAGCCCTAGACCTATTTTCAGATCCAATTCTTCTCCCAGTAAGTGGTTGTTTATTGAAGATCTCCCTTTTGGCGAGTATTTTGATCTTTCTCTGTTTGAAACCAAATCTGAAACTGCACTTGATAATATAGTTCTAAACCTAGAATTTATTGAAAATATTGAAAAAGAAAGGGAAAATAGATCAATTGATGAATATATCTTAAATTCTCTTCGATCATCCATCATAGCTGCCAATATCCCTGAGCTTTTAGATTCGACATCCACTACTCTTGGTTCATCAATATTCCCATCAATTTCCGAAGTCCATTCTCAACCTCAGTTTATACCTACTCTTCCCCTTTAACCTATCATATCTGATCAAAAACCTATCACCCTACTCCTACATCAACCACTCCATTAAACCCAAGTAGTCCAACCGTTGTTTCAAATCCACCTCGGGTCATGGCTGCCCGATATGCACCCCTGATTCTGCCTCAGAATTTGGATGATATGCCCACTGATTACCAAAGTAAAACACCTATTTTTGGTGCCACTCAAAGCATTACAATGCAACGAATGAGGTATATGAAGAAAATGTGACTATGAGGTTATTTGTGCAAAGTTTTGGAGGCAAGGTTCAGAAATGGTTCCAAGCTTTACGAGCATCCTCTATTAACACTTTGCCAGTTCTACATAAACAATTCCTAAACCAATAGGAGGTAAAGAAGAACCCACTCCAAATTTTATCTGAGTATGAAAATATCAAAAGGAATGCAGGTGAAAGTGTGCAAGATTACTATGTGAGGTTCAATGTAGTCTATAATTCTATTCTCATTGACGTTAAACCATCGATGGGGTTGGCATTGGTCAAACTTCCAGACAGTTTTGATGCTGATATGGCATGTTAGTTATGAGAAAGAGATCCTACCACACTTGAATATATGCAAAAGACCATTCTAAGTGTAGAAGTAAATTTTCTAGCCAAAAGAGCAAGGATGAAATCCAGAAAGAAGGTGACTATAAAGGAAGAAGCATCTACCTCAGATGTTAGGATGGGTAATTTGCTCTGGAAAATTGAGAAGGTGTTTTAATGTCTGACTATCACAGATAAACCTGAAACAGAAATCAGGAACCTAAACTTCATAGGAAAGCAGCAGCCCTGATTCCAGATTAAGGAGAGGGAGCAAAAGGCACAAGATCAGATAGCACAACAACAATAGGTCAAAACTCCTTTGTAGCAAGACTATGTGCAGAGAATGGAGGTGGATGATGATGATTATCCGGTGGTTGAAGCAAACCATTTCTTCACTGCCGATGTTTTACCCATTTTTCTAATGGAAGATGAAGAATATGTGGAGGATCCGGATACCCAAAGGGATGAAGATTAGATACTACCAAATGAGGCAGTTTTAGAGGAGGAGTCAGATGATTATTAGTGAGGATATATGAATTCATTGACATAACAATAGAAACAATATTCATTGCGAAGTAGAGATGTACCAGTCAGTCCAATTCAAAAAAGAAAGGAAGCACAATCCAAAAATGACTCCACAAACATTCAAAAGAAAGTGAAAGACCATGCTGATCCAACTTCCAGCAAAGGACCATTAGCAAATAGCATTGCAAATGAGAAGAAAAATCATCAAAGTGAAGCAAAAGAAAGAGAAAAAAATAAGGACCTTCTAATCAAAGAGGTAGAGAAAGTTTCAGCTTTTAGTTTAGAAAATGAAATTGCTAAATTAAAAGTTTCAATTCCTTTAACTGAGTTGATTAATAATAGTAGCTATAAACACCAAGTGTCCAAAATTTTGTATATAGATACTTTATCTGATATGATCAATGTAGAAGATGATCATCCTAAGCTCATTTTTGGCCCCACCTTAGAAGGTCAGTCTGAAGATAATGAAGTTCCTCCATATTATATAAGCCTTAGGTTACATGAGTATGTTCTCCATAATGCGATGTTCGACTCCGGAGCTTCTCATAATCTGATGTGAAAAGCCATTATGGAGAAACTGGGCCTTGATATTACTTGAAAATATCATGACGTGCATTCTTTTGATTCTGGTAGGGTCCATTGTATTGGTCTTATCAATGACTTGGTGGTACCCTTAGACCAAATTCCAGCCAAGAATGTTTTGATGGATGTGGTTGCTACTAACATTTCACCATGATTTGGTATGATTTTGTCTAGATCGTGGGGTGCAAAGCTTAAAGGAACTTTACAGCTTGATTTATCTTATGCTACCATTCCCATGTTTGGCCATTTGAGAAAACTATACAAGGAGAAGAAAATGAAATACATGATTACTAGCAAAGAGAAGCCACTTAATCATCCAATTAATGTTGTACACACCGATTTAGAATATTTTGTACTATATTCTGATGGCAGTCTGAATGATGTAAATAATCAGTTAGTTGAAGTAGAAGATGTACCAGAGATTTCAGAAAATTTTAGAGCAGCCCTTGATCAAGAAAGACAGGAAATAACAAGTTCTTCTAATCAGTCCACATATCAGCAAGAAAAAGACAGTGAATAGAAGAAAAATGAAGATATCGGTCAAGGTAAGGAAGAGAAGGAAATAGAATTTTAGCATCTAGAAGAAGAGGCAGGTCTTTGGAGCATGGATTTTGACGGAGCGGTGGGCAAGGATGGTGTTGGCATAGGGATTTGGATTCGGAGCCCTGCTTTCCATCCTGATAAGGTTCCTAGTAATGTTATAGTATGTTCTTACAAATTGTCTTTTGAATGATTTAACAATGAAGCGGAGTATGAAGCTTTCATTGCAGGTTTGAAAATTTTGAAGAAGTTAAATGAAAAAAGGATTTCAGTCTATGGAGATTGAGAGCTAGTTATCAAACAGGTAAAGGCTGAGTGTCAAGCAAAGCACCCATAGATGAGAGCCTACAAAAATGTAGTCCTAGAAATCTTGTGAATGTTCCCTCATTATAGCTTAACAGCTGTACCCCAGACTGAAAATATTATTGCAGATTCACTCACCACTGCTGCAAGTAATTTGAAGATCCCAATGAACTCTAGCAACAAGTTTGAAATTCATGTCAAACATCAGCTTGTTGTTCTAAATAATTTAAGGTATTGGCAAGTGTTTTGGGATGATAATGAAATCAATACCTTTTTGTAGAATGAAGGAAATTACAAGGATGCTTCCATATATGATGACTATGATATCAATGAGCAAGAGATTGAGGTGAACCAGATGGAGATATTGCAGTTGAAAGACAACAATATTCCTAAAGGTCTCATACCTTTAGAAGAACTTTTTTATGAAGATGATATGGCTAGAAAGCCGAGCTTGTGCCTATAGATAAATGAGTTGAGAATG
This sequence comes from Pinus taeda, assembly GCA_000404065.3. NCBI lineage: Eukaryota > Viridiplantae > Streptophyta > Pinopsida > Pinales > Pinaceae > Pinus > Pinus taeda. Next base: position 4,551 of record APFE030330653.1, read on the forward strand.
TCAATCTTGGAACAACAGATAAGCCCAAGTTTGTGAAATTGTCCAAAACATTGTCTCCCAAGGTAAAGACTAAATATATTAGATTGTTATCTGAATTTTTTGATGTTGTTGCTTGGGATTATTCAGATCTAAAGGTGTATGACAAATATATAATTCCACACATTATTCCCATCAAGCCAAACCAGAAGCCATTCAGATATAAGTTGAGAAGGATTAACCCAAAATTGTTGCGTTCCCTTGAAAAGAGGTAAACAGATTATTTAAAACTGGTATAACTGTCCCAATTAAATCTTTTAATTGGATTTCGAAGTTGGGTCTGGCACAAAAGAAGACCAGATAAATAAGATTGTGTATCGATTTTTGGAACCTTAACAAGGTATCTTTGAAGGAAAATTACCCACTTTCGAAGATGGATCATATCCTTCAAAGAGTGGTTGGAGCATTACGCATGTCACTACTTGATGGGTATTCAGGTTATAATAAAATCTTGGTGAATGAAAAGGATCGGAAAAAAACTACATTTACAACATCTTGGGGAACTTTTCATTATGCTAAAATTCCATTCGGTTTGAACAATGTTGGAGCCATGTTTCAGCGAGCCATGGACATTGCTTTTGCCAATGAAAAGGATGTATTTATGGTTGTATATTTATATTCTTTGACAGTGTTTTTAGGTTTTGATGATGAGCATCTACACCATTTAAAGATTGTGTTTTAGAGATTTAGGAAGCTCAGGATATCTCTTAATCCAGAGAAAAGTCTTTTTGCCATGGATGAAGGAAAGATGCTTGGTCATATTATCTCAAAAGAAGGAATTCAGATTGATCCTTAAAGGGTGGAGGCAATTCAGCAAATATATTTTCCAGGAAACAAGAAAGAGATACAAGCTTTCAATGGTAAGAATAATTTCTTACACAAATTCATGCCCAATCTAGCTGAACATTTTAGAGTAATAACTAACATGTTGAAAAATGACAGCATGGTAAAATGGATAGAGGATGCAATGAAGTCATTTAATTTGGTAAGGTATGCTTTATCTACAGTCCCAGTCTTGACTAGTCCTGATTACACTCAATATTTTATTATATTTTCATTTGCATCCGAGCATACCATGGCTACAGTATTGATGCAAAACAGAGATTAGATGGAGAAGCCCATTTCCTTTTTTAGTAGGTCTATCTGAGATGTTTCCTTGCAGTACAATATAATTAAAAAATAGGCTCTTGCTCTCGTCAAAGCATTGAAGGATTTCAAAGTGTACATTCTGCACTCACACATCATAGCACACGTCTCAAATGTAGTGGTAAAGGATGTGCCAATACAAACGGATCCAGAAGGAAGGCGAGGAAAGTGGATTACAGTGATGTTGGAATACGATCTGGAGATTAAACCCACAAATCTGATCAAAGGACAAGGTTTGGCGAGACTAATTGTTGAATCAAATCTACATGCTTTAGATATCAATCTCATCACAACGATTTTAGAAGATGAAGAAGAAGGCTCTCTCATTCAAGTGTCTGAAAATTTTCTTTAGTCACCATGGTATTCAGACATAGTGTATGTACTTCAACACCTTTCACCACCTCTGGGAATGATAAAGAAAAATAGTAGATCACTCAATCTTAGAGATGCAAAATTTTGCATTCTAAATAATGCCCTTTATTGGAAAGATCTGGGAGGTGTGTTACTTAACTGTTTGGTTGAAGATGAAGCTCGACAAGTGATGTATGACTTTCACAAAGGTGATTATGGTGGTCATTTATTCTAGAAGACAATAGAAAATAAAGTGTTGAGAGCAGATTATTATTGGTCGACTCTATTTTCAGATGTTTATAAGATAGTCATGAGCTATCATGAATGTCACAGCTTTCAAGGAGAAAGAAAATTGCTACGTCTTCCTCTAAAACTTGTCGAAGTCAATGCACAATTTGAGTAGTGGAGACTTGATTTCATCAGGAAAATCCATCCAACATAGTCGGCACATCACAAATGGATCGTAACAGCAACTGACTACTTTACCAAGTGGATCGAAGCAATTTCAACCAAACAAGCCACAAATACAGTAATCATCCAATTTCTAGAGTCAAATATTTTATCTCGTTTCGGTTGTCCTAATAAAATCATCATAGATAATGTAGCCGCATTCAAAGGATGATCGAGTTTTTCAACAAGTATAATATTATTTTGGGTCATTCTAGAGCATATTACCAGTAGGGAAATGGTTGGCTAAATCATCAAATAAGTATTTGGCAAACATCCTCAAGAAGATGTTGGAAACAAACAAGAAAAATTGGCACAGGAAGTTGGTTAATAACTTATGGGTTGATAGAGTGAGCCACAATAAATCCATAGGTATGTCTCCATTTGAATAAGTTTATGGCCTTGACATAGTTTTTCCAACATCTCTTGCAGTTCCAGATATGAGATTGTTATAGGTTTAGTGAAGAATCAATTAGATGATTCATCTACAGCAAGCAAGGGATGAAGTTTTCCAAAACACTTTCAGATTACAAGAAAGGATCAAGAAGATCTATGATCAGAAAACTAAAGCAGACAAATTTCAGCTAAAGGATGTAGTGTTGTGGTGGGATACACGGAATGAGGACAAAGGAAAGCACGGTAAGTTCAAAAACTTATGGAAAAGAACCTATAAGATTACAACATACAAAGGATAGAATGCCTTTCTACTCAAGGAGATGGGTGGTCAAGATTGTCTAAGAGGGCCAGTTAATGGTAGGCTCCTGAAGCACTACTACTTTTGAGGTAATTTATGAAATCATGACATGATCATTGTACATACCATTTTCCCTTTCATTGCAATATTTCAAGGTACACGGTCATTTCAGCTTGGGGACTAAGGTGAAGGCTATAAAGTTTGAATGATATGTGTAAGGTTTGTCGGTTCTAATTTAGTTTCTAGTCACAAATTGATTCATGATTCAGTTTCAATCTGCATAGTGTCAGTTTTCAGTCTTTGAAGTGTTTTGACCCCATTGCCCAATGGATAAGGCTACTAGGTCTACGGTGTTCTTGGCACCTCCAAGGAGCTGCCATCCCCATTGGGTCCAATGTTAGTGTCAGTGTCTTCAAACTGCCATCAGCAATCAAAATCTGCTCTTTTGCATTTCATAGTAGGAGTCCCATACTATTGAGTTTGCATCCCATTAGGTCATGTATTCACTGATGGTAGGGTTTTCTTCAAATTTTTCCCTCATGATTTGTACTTGCAGATCCTCTTTCATATATTTCAGTCATGGCTCATGTTCACTTTGCAATTCATTTCATTAGGTCTTAGGGTTTGGTCTCATTAGGTTTTAGGGTCCCACCATGGTCAAATCCAATAATTACATGCCAATAATGATCAGCAAGGACACGAGGAGGCCAATAATTATTGGTAAAGCCATAATTTATCATTTTGAAAGCCTAATGTAGTTCTCACCTAAAAACTTGTTTCGAGGTGAAAATAGAGTATTTTGTTTTTATCTTCATTTATGATGTTATTTTATCTTTTCATATGTAATATTGGTTCGCAGTTGTTCCTAAGCATCTTGTGATGTTTCCAAGCCCTTGCCATTGAAAAAATCAAGTCATATTGAGCACCAGTCCACCTGCAAGAGAAAAAGGAAACAAGCAGGAAAAACAGAGTATTTAAAAGGACAAATAGACATTAGAAAGGTGGGTTTTTCAAGAGTAAAAATCAAATGGATTTCATATAAAACACTCCCATCCTAATTTCAAACTCATTATGCCATGTGTGCAAAATCTAAAGGAGAGGAAAACATCAAATGAGCAAGTGTTTGTGAGCAAGGAAGTCAGGTGTTGTGCTTAGAGGGAAAAATGATGCACTTCTGGAGTTTTTACCTCAACATTGTGCTTAGAAAGAAGGGTGCCGCACTTAGAGCCAAGGATGCTCTTAGAGGGTGGCATTGTGCACCTAGGTAGGGGCATTACGCTTAGGCCAAACAACCAAAAAATTATCCCAAACTTCAAATTTATTTCAAATCTCCTCCAATTCCACACTTGGCAAGTAAGTATTATTCCTCTCCTTGAAATTTAGTTTGCATATGTAAAGATTTTCATAAGTTTCCACTCTCTATATAAAACCCTAACTTTGACTATAAAACCCTAATTCTTTGGTTTTCCCCACCACTCTCCTCATATGTAAACCCTTATCCCCACCACTGTTATCACATTCTACCACTCATTTATCACTCCCTAAACCCTCTCCTTCTTATGTTTTTCCCATAGCTTCACTCACACCCATTCCTCCAAGCCATTGCTCATACCATTCATCCCATACATTGTCAAAACTATGCAAAACTAAGAGAGTTAACTAAAACATGGACAGAGGAAGTGATTTTGAGTATGATGAAGAGACAACCAGTGATAATTCTATGGAGAGACATAGGCAGAGAAAGCCTCACAAGGGAGGAAAAATCATAATAGAGGAGCCCAACAATTTAAGAGAGTTGCAAGCTTGCTCACTTACAATCTCTTATTTTAGAGACCATGGATGTTTTGAATTTTGTGAACTAGTGGAAAGACTCCAGTTTCATCATGAGTTGGCTAGACTCTTTGTGGCTCATTTGCATAACTATGAGGTGACACTTGCCAGAGGAACCTTCACAATATCATGAGTTCTCATTTGAGAGGCCACTAAAATTCTTAATGTTGGTGAGAAATGGTACAAGGCTCAAGACCTTGATGAGCATTAATATGAGCCTTACATCAAGCCTCAAATTAGAAAGTAGGTGAAGAGGCTTTTCCACGTTAAATTTTTGGAGAATATGTGTGTTCCTTTGATGAGGATTATCATCAAATATTTCACTTGTGTAGGTAGATTCTCCCAGTTGTATGCTTACCATATCAAACTCCTCATGCGCTTCACTAGGGTAAATATGATAAATCTCCCATAATTTTTGTTTAGAAAAATTCACAAAATAGCTTACCTTGTGTAGAAGAAGCCATACCTTCAATAGACATCTACCATTACTCTTTGATCAAAATCATTGTTCTTCCCCATCTCAGTCTTCATAACATTCCTTAGGAGACTTTTATTATTCATGAGATGTTCAGAGGTCCACAGATCCCTTCGCCAGTGCATCAAGAAAGAAGTGGGCCTTCTAGCCATGGGGAATCAAGGGAGGAGGTCAAGGAAACCAAAACTACCGAGGTGCCAGTGTACTTGACATATCAGAGAGGCACAAGGAGACTTTTTGTAGTATCTAGGCAAGTGTTTACTCCATGGGATGTGGAAGGGACCTTGCCTTCATCATCAGTCCACAGGAAAATGTTATCTCCACCAAATGTGGAAGGGGCTTTCCCTTCTACATCGAAAAAACAAGTACGGGTTGAGCAACTAAGCAAAGGCAAGGAAAATTGCAGGACGATAACCTTGGTGATGAGGAGGAAAGAGGTTTTGAATTGATTGAGCGTGAGCAGTTGCAATAGCGCTATACTCATCATGGAGTTAATATCATTGACTTGGAGGCTCAGGATGAAGAAACCATCAAAGACATTATCATATAGGAAAGGGAAGCTCAAATACAAGCTTTGGCAGACAACTAAGAGAGAGCCAAGTTCATCATCAAATAATTGGAACAGGAAAACAAACAGTTGAGTGACAAACAAGTCCTCATGGAATTAGAAATGATCAAAGAAAATAGGCAAATTGCTAAAGAGGCTCATGTCACATTGACTCCTATAGAACAGGAGATTGAAAATGAGAGGGAAACTTGGCTTCAGAGAGTCAACATACATCTAGAAGGGCTCATTGAGAAGGCCAATAAGGATAAGAAAATGCTCTGACACATGGCATACCATTACATGACCCACAACAAAATTTGTAACATGAGGATTAGAAATTTAAAGGCTAAGCTAAGGAGAGATTTGGAAAGCAAAAAGGACCAAGATTGATTGAAGATGTTGGTTGAAGCCTCCCTAGCCCATCAAAGTAATTGATGGTGGTGTTCCATGCCAAATTTGGGCAAACTACTAGAAGTTTTTGAAATTTTGAAATTCACAACATAGAAAATTTGTCCAAAACTGCAGCGTGACCAACGCTATTCTTTTTCCTGGGGCATTCATTGGAGAAAAAATGGACATTTTTGGATTCAGAATGATGAAGACATGCACCCTAGAAATTTTTAGAAGTTTTGGAGCAGATCTGGTTCACCAAAAGGTCCAAAAGCTACAAAAATTGACCTTCTGCCTCTTTTTGGACACGCAAAAGCAGGCTTTGGAGATTCAAGTTTCGAGGGGGGAAATGAGCTCCAAATCTAGAAATTCTAGGTGTTCTAGAAGCTAGACTTGATTACCTTTCCAATGAGATATCATGGGCTCAATTTGGCTAAGGGGAAGGCCTCCAAAATCAAGTGGAAAGTGGCACTCTGCTTAGGACCACTAGCGCTGTGCTTAGGGCCATTTTACTCAGGAAGCCAAAATTCTCCTGTTTTGACTATGAATTTAATTTCTCTCTCCTCATTCATGATTTCTCTAATGTAATTGATGAAATGGCATGTAATTGTAATGGTAAAACAACGTTATAGGGTAGATTCATTAGTTAGAGGTGGTTTTGAGGCAAATGAATCAGTTTCTCCTCTTTTAGAGGCAAGTTGTTTGACTACCTATATTGTAGTTCTTTGTTTGGAAATGGTTGAAACAACTCCTCTTCTCATGGTTTCGACCCCTGATGGTTATTATGAGTGATTTCAATGTCTATATCATGTATTTTCTTTCTCATTTCCAAGGGTTGGATTCAGTTCAATGCTCATGTACTAAACACTTATCATTTTGTAGCAGTTGTGGTAGGTAACTAATAAAGTTGCAGCTATTTTTATGGGATACCTTTAATATGCCCTTTAGCATGTGTTTCTTCTTCTGTTAATATGTTCTCATGTCATTTATGTATGCCTGTTTTATATAATTGCTTTTTACTGGTTGTTTTCAGGTCATACAGGTGGAATACATTAGGCTTTAATGCTCTGCCTTGGGAATACACCAATATTTCATGTTTTCTCTTCTGTTTAGGAAGGTTTCTTGAATTGCTCAGGCCCTTCTTAGCTCCTCACCGGTATAGACTTTCACCCCATCAACCTTAAGTTACTGAAGATCATAGCTACCTTGCCCCATAGAATCCCCTACAATTTTGACTTAGTTTCCCAGACCCAAATTGCCCAGCTCCCCCTGATCTGGCAAAAACCACCAAGAAATTCAATCAAAACCCTTGAGCTACTATACTTAGCATAAAATCTTGGTCATGATCCAGTCATCTTGACTGAGATCCATAAGGAGAGAGGTATCCCACAACCTAGTAGGGCTAGCTACTTGTTTAAGTGTGGTTTGTGGTTACCCTAGAATTGCCTCGCTTTAGCCTGAGGTCAATCTACACAATAACGCGAGTGGAAATATTTCTCTTGATAATTTCAAGATAATTTGTGAAACTCAACCATTTGGACTTTACAACTTAATAATTACTTGGACATCCAGGAACCCCACACTATTCACATGTTATTTCCCATATCATTTCCAAGGGAAAAAATTTATCTATTAATGTAAAATTCAGTTGTATCATTCAATTTGACTTATTCTTTTCCCCAAAACCAAAATTTACACTTCCATAATAAAGTGTGAAAAAACAATTGCACGAAGGCTATCACAACAAAGTGATGGATGGATACAAGAGATAATGGTTGACGTTTTGTGGCAAGAATGTACAATAAAATTATTTTCCATCTTATGACCACTAAGGTTTGGTCTAAAGAACTTAAAATACATATTAGACTCAAGCAAGGGTACCCCTTATTCCTTAGCCATTTTGGCATATACATTAATAAGTTGGAAGAATGTTTGAACACATGTAGGTTTTGTTCGCACCACACTGACTCATACAATCATAACTCTTCTTATTTATGTTGGTTCTATTCTTCTTTTAGCATGCATACATTACAATCTTTGTGGCCAATTATGAATCCCCTAAGAATTTGACTATGAGGTGGGTATGACTTTCAATTCTAGCAAAACTAAACTCATCATTATTAAATCTAAAAACGATTTCATATGATACCTTCATATATGATAACAAATTCTTGTAAGAATTTCCTTGATACAAATATCTTGGTATGAACATCATCGTAGGCTCAATTAGAATCATAGCATTCAAAAAAGGATAAATGAAGGCTTGAAAGATTACTATGGACATGAAAACAATTTTATGTTAACATATATTTCAATATGGGATAAGAAAGAACTCATTTTTGAGGGTCTTTTCACCCCTATTATTTTATATGGATGTAAGTTATGGGGGTTTAATACCGGTATAGAGTTACAGAATAAGATTGAGAAGACACAAAATCAATTTCTAGACTACAATATCAAGGTTAAAGGAAATAATCACTACCCTAACATCCTTATTGAAGGAAGTCTTTCCCCAATTGAAAGCATGTTTATGAATAGGTATCTTATGTCTGAGAATAAATTACGCAACATGGAGTGAAGATATTTACTAAACATTATTCTAATTCTAGCCAAAATGCCCACCTTCATCTAAAACAACGTCAAGTCATGGCTAGACCATTAGGGGATAAAAGTGGAGATCACTTTTCAGACTAAGTATAATATCAAAAATATTACTTTTTCAAAATTTAAGGAGAAAATTTTAGTGATATGGAGTTACATGGAAGAGGGAAAGAAAAATATTATAAAGAGGTGATCAACTAGAATCTGAAAAATAAATAATATCTATCTCTGTTAGTAGTGTTAAAAAGAAAATGAACATTTCTAAGATAACTAATTATTATGACTTGAAAGTGAATTTGGCCATTATTTAGTTCCCAAAACACCATGGGAAAAAAAGGTTTTCACATTTCCAATACAAAGAGATTTTAAGGTCAAGGATTGACCATTTTATGCTCACACTTATGTAATTTTAAAAACATTTTTCATACTACTAACCTTCTAGGCCTTTATGGGAGGAAAGTTGTAATGATCAAGGGTGCTTCTCTCAGTGCTTTTTGGCACTCCAAATAAAATATTAAATAATTCTCATTAATCTCTTACCTTATTAAAGTGATATACACTATATACATCACCATCATATACATCTAGTAATAAAAATAATAAAAAATTAAATTAAGATTTATTTA
>APFE030330653.1:14147-65434 GCA_000404065.3 Pinus taeda
AAAATGCATTTCATATGTGATAAGCAATTCACATTTTTTTATTTTAAGAATAAAGTATTATGAGAGAAAATGTTGTAAAGCAATTATAAATGGTTTAATTTATCTAATTGATTGGAAAATGTTTAAAAGAAATTTGACAAAAAATTTAATTTATATTGATAATGCTAAATTAATAGTGGTTAACAAAAAAAATGGAATTTTATAGACTTTTTAAAGCATTAAATATTAAATGGAAATGTGAAGTGGATAAATAAATTTTTAACTTATATAAATTTGAGTCGGTAGTAGCCACTAACAAGTCTACACATTTACATTAGCATGCCTCCCTAACTATTGTGGAATACATAAATAATGGTGGGAATAACTTGTGATAAATATGTTATCTATTTAAAAGTGAGGCATTCTCAAAGATTTTAGTTTTGGAAAATTACTATAATAATAAAAAATCAGTATACAAATATTTAAGCATTATATAACAATGTTGTAACTATAGTCATAAATTTTGGAATAAAATATATAATGAGGTTATACAAATGAAATTATATTGTGCAGGGAATAAAACAAGACATTTAGATTATAATATAACTAAATATTTAATAATAATTATTAATAATATTCAAAATTAAATGTTCATTTTTAAAAGTTAAATAATGTAACTTGCATAATTTGCATTTGGCAATATTAAATTATTGGTTATCAATAAGAAGATATGTATTAGGAAACCTAGTATGTATTAGTGAACATGCTATAGTAGTGAATGAATATATTGGAATATGATAATAAATTATTAGAGGAAAATTTCAATGAAATTGTATTATATCTAAGGGACTAAGATTAAACCGTAGAAATATTTATGCTTGGGTTTGTAATATTAATAATTTTTTGGGTTTTTAATATAATCCTAACCATTTTTAATATTAATGTTGATTTTAAAGATTTCTTAGTTTGTAATAATAATAATTCATTGGGTTTTTATTTTTTCCTTTGATTTATTATTATTCCTTTCGATATTCAATATTTATTTCTTGAGTTTATTAATTCATTGATTTATTGTCCTTATTGGTTTTTTAATTCCTTCAATGAATAATATTAATAATCCTTTGGGATCATGATTCCTTGACTTTATAATCTAGTTTTTGATATTAATTTTAGATGTGATATATTAATATATTAATTTAACCTATTAAGTTTATAATATAATTTAGCATATATTAAAGCTTATATCAACTACACTATATTAAGTTAATGCTTACTAGTTATATCAACCACAATTATTAGTGTAGTTGTGTTAATAAATTATTAGAAGAAAATTTTGATTGAAATTATATTAAATTTTAAAAAATTATATTATATTATATGAAGTTAAAGTTTACCATTAACATCACATATATTTATTAATGTGATTGTGGTAGTAAATTATTAGAAGAAAATTTTGATTGAAATTGTAATAGATTTAATGATTAAGAAATGTGTCGTTTAATCGTTTATTAGTCGTCATTACGCCAATAATAGATTGCAGTAAAGAGCGCCCGGTCGTTCGTTGACATTACACCAATAATTGAAGAAGTTTGGAATGCCGCTCCTGCAGCTAAATATGGTATTTCGAGCCAAACTACTTTCCGACATTTCAAGCTTCAATAGTTCGGAGTGAAGGTAATCTCCTTGGAAGCAAGGATGAAAACAGTTGGAGAGCAGAGTGGAGGTATAATTTTAAAAGTAGGGCAGGCCAATTCGTTGGATGCGCAGTCCAGTTGCCTTTTGAAAATGCGTCAAGCTCTGAAGGTTGGTATAAATTATCTTCATCATTTTCTTTTGAAATTCACTATGTCCATATTTTTTTTTAAATTCTTTTTATTTTAGGTCAGGAAGTGGAAATTGTTTTTAAAGACTATAAATTTTGAAGAATGTTACCAGTAAATTGTAAAATTGATTCAAAAGCTATAAACTAAGTATTTTTATTCTGCCCAAATTTATTTATAAGATTGACTTGTGTTGATTTACTGGAGAAATATATAAATTATAAAAAATAAATCGAATTTTCAACCTATATAGTACATATCAGTTTACGTGTTTATATTTGTCTAATTTAATATTATATGTTATAGCCTTATGATATCTGTGAAACAACTTCGATTTTCTTATAAAACCACTTAACATTTACTCAATCGTCGATGCCGGGATGTAAGCATTTCAACCCTATTTTTCTTGGGCTTGGCAGGATGTATCACTATTTGTTTAAATAGTTTCCATGTTACATGACAGGTCTTACCTACAGTCGCAACTCTGAAGATGGCCTTTCGGGCCATCGGCATCGTTTACGGGGACATAGGGACTTCTCCACTCTATGTATTTTCCACCGTTTTCCAAGAGGGGATCGCTGATCAGGATGACATCATTGGAGCGCTCTCTCTCATCATATATACTCTCACTCTGTTGCCGCTTATCAAATATGCTTTCGTTGTACTTCATGCCAATGATAGAGGAGAAGGTATGTGGGTTTTCTTCATTTATTATTATTTTTATATAAAAACTGTGAGATAGACCGCATTTCCCAGCCATTCGTTAAACATCCAGAATGTCAATATAAAATTGAGTTTTGGTGCGTCTATAGAGGGTTTAAATATTGGATAAAATTATTATTATTTTATTGATAAATTCAAATGGTTTTTTTGGTTTTAAGTTGAGAATGATAAATTTTTAATATGTTTTTAGGTTATATTTATATTTTTGGTGAAATTAGATTAGAGATTATTACAAGCATATTAAAAATATTAATATGATTGATATAGCAAAAGCATTTATAAATATAACCAAAAAATTATTGCAATATTAAAAATGCTTTATTAATGTACACTTTTAACATATTTAACTGATTAATTATGTATAAAAATAAAATGAGTCAACTTTAATTTATGAAAAAAAATGAATTATAAATAAATGTTATAAATAATAATGAGGAACTTATTAGAATTGGATCATCTCAAATGCATAAGAAATTGGTGGGTGAAGAGTCACCTGGCAAGAATCTATTTTTTTTTAATTTACTAAAAGTATTTTGTTTAATAAACATGGCACTAATGTATTCTTTTAGATGTATTAGAAGTCAATGCAACCAAATAAACTCTTTAATACATTATAACTATTGGTTAATAAGCATTAAGACTAAGCATGTCATGAGCATATTCCCTTGAGAATCAATCTAAGCTCTCAATTAAAAAAAATTAAAGTCAAGAGATCCTCATCCACCTTAAGTTGAAATAAGAAGCCTTGGAAATTAAACGAGATTAATTATTGCAATCATAATTACTAAATTCGATTCAGTACATGAAAAATATTCTATATAAAATTCAATACGGAAATATTTTGGAAATATAGATGTTAATATGATTAACAACTTTTTTTTTCCAAAACTTTAAAAAATTGAATTGGAGTGATACTTATATTAAAAATTTCTAAAATAATTATTAAATATTTCTCTTACACTTATTCCCAACATTCACTTTCCATGTCTATATAAGATGATCCAAAAATAATGAAAGAGAAAATGCATCAAATTTATTAGTATTGCAAAGTGAGATAAAACGTAAATAAAATCCAATAACATAAATAACAACAACTTAAAAAATAAGACATTGGATATTAAAAGTAGGTTTGAAGTGATCTCTAATAAACAAAAAATTTATGCCTCAATCACTATTCCTATGGGATCCAAATTTATTTAACAATAAATGTGTGTGCACATTATCCTTTATGCAGATAACATAAAATAAACCTTTCCTTGAATTCCACACCACATCATCTCTTTTGCAATGGACTTAATAGCTATGGTAATTGTAATCATTAAAAAAAAATAGAAAACTGAAAAAATGAGTTTTAAAATTTTATTTTTTAAATATAAAAACTTATCTTTCTCTACAATATTTTAATAAAAATTATTTATAATATTTAATAAAAAAACATACATTTTAATAAAAGTAACTTATTATTAATTAGCTACAATTTTCTACTATTGAATTTCTATAATCTTTTTAATATAGAAATTATTGTTTTGATTCTTGTCCCTTTTAATAAACAATCTATTGTTATCATTCTTATTTTTAATAAGAAACTTCTCCAAATTATAATATAAAAATTCTAAAAAATATATTGTTTTTCCTTCTATTTTTTAATAAGAAATTTCTCCATACAATTTTATTTTTGAAAATATTAAAATTTATTTTTTCTTACAATATTTAATAAAAAACTTATAATATTTTAATAAAAAACTTATATTTTTAATAATTAACTTGCTCTTAATTAACTACTATTTTAATATTTAATTTCTATATCTTTTGATATAGAAATCATTGTTTCCATTTTTATCTTTTAATAGCACAATTAGTATTTTTTAATAAAAAATTTCTCTCCAAAAATTAAATATAAAATTTCGAAATAAAACTATTACTTTTGATTCTAATTTATAATAAAAAAAACTTTCTCTTTTTAATCAAAAACTTCTCGAAACTTTCAATTAAACCACTAGGAATAAAAAACTACATTTAAAGTTCTATCTCTGAACTTTAAAAGTAATACAAAAGAAGACCAATAATAACAATATGACCCATAGCTATTTAATTAAAAACAAATATTAAAAAATCTAAATATATACTGTATGCAGGTTTTTTAAGCAGAGGTTCCTATTAGGCGTTAGTCGTCTGTCCATACCAAATGAGAATAAGTCACGTGTCTATCAGTTCACGCTCGGTTCATTTGTCCACTCCATTCAGATCATTCACTCCTTTTCATGCATTTTAATATAAAAATCATTGTCAACCTAAGAAATCTGTATAGTATGAATGTCATCGTATTTTTTTGCGTGCGAAATTTTTTTTTTTTTTTTTCTCAATATAGGTGACCTTGGTAGCTATGGTTGTAATGCAGCATAGTTCTTTGCTAACTATGGTTTAATGAAATTAAAATTTAGTATTTTTGTCTCCTCGCATGTTCCTTTCACACAACTTCCTACCCACAACTACTTCTGCACATGTTTCCTCCCCAGAAACACCTCCACAAATGCTTCATCTGCAAATGCTTCCTTTGCTTTGCACACACACGTTGCCACGAATGACTTGTTCAATGTGTGAGTTAGTTAGATTCAAATTAAGTATCATAGCCATCGCGAAAAACTACTACACCTCTCGATCTTTCGCAGAGCAATGTTGTGTGCCGCCTTGTTAATTCCTGGAGCTATTGCTTCATCCAAGTACTTGAAAATGTAAGAGGGATGACATATTTTCGCTCCTTAAATGCAAGCCCATCCAGAAAAATGTTACACAGAACCATACTGCAAAACCGTTCATTGTGCAAAGTAATGAAGTAATAGTTTGCTCGCACATTCGTATTTCATTATCGCTGGGATTTTCCAATATTACTCCTTGTCGAGATAAATTAGTAGTGGTAGTGGGAGTTTAGCTATTTGTTGTGATTGATGAAACTTTTCTGGATATGTTTATTTCACCTCGCGTTGGGGACATGAGCTGGGGAACCCTTGATGGCGCGGGGATCTACCAATCATGGGATCAGAGCTTACGATTCTGGAGCACGTGAAGTTCGAAACTCATGATTTGTATCATTTCATTCAGCTTGAAAGTTCGATTTCTTGGTTAGCTGTTGGCCTCTGGCCCTGTCATCACTGGATTTTAGCTGATAAGAATTTACATTCTTATATATGATGATGGCATTGAATAAGTTATTAGTAAAGTACGCCCTAATTCGTTCGCTTCGTTGACTCTGTGGTTTCACGAGACATTCTGATGAGGGTTGTTCTGGTACATCGTAGGGAGATTGGCGTAAGATAATCTGATTCAAACTCTATAATATTAGTTGACAAAAACCTACAATAATATAGAATACCCCAATTCTGCTTCCGATGGGATCATCGTGATGTAATAAAAGCAAATTGTTTGCTTGTTTGATCACCGAAACGGAAGGAATGTCGAGGAGTATGCTAATCAAACGTTGCATATATACATTGGTTTTCTTTTCAGACATGGGTTTATTCAAGATTTTTCATTGGAAAAGACATTTCAAATAATTTGATTTGAATTTTGATGCTATTATGTTAGTTAACCAGATATTTACATTTTTCTGAGTGAACAAGATATTTGTTCCTTTCACATCTAGCCTCCAAATAGATGTATGTAATCACATCTAGCCTCCAAATAGATATAAGTAATCAGCTAGGATGATATCAAAAGAAACGCATATGGGTCAGACATTATATCTGTGGAAGTGCAAAAGAAATTTGTAGAGTGTGGGATGGATGGTGCGATTCAGGGGCTGTTATCCGACAAGGGCATCAACATCGTTCGCAAGTGTTGCTGCAGAGGATTTTGAAATCTACACGATTGGTGGGATGGACTCATGCTGTGATCCTTCACTCTTTGTGCTTCCAATCCGCCATTCATATGAACGTGCTTCCATGGCTTTATTTTTTTAGAGATATCGGCAGACAACCCATTCTTATTGTTGTCGTGATTAGCAGGCAGAGAAGGAAGTGAAGCGGTAGTGACAGCAGGGGTACATCTATGGATGTCGACAATGTCTAGAGGGAGGGAGAGTCAGAGTTGGTGCGTTGGTCTTAGTTTTGACACCTTTCATAATTCCAACAGCATTGTCTTATGTTCTCACTACCTAATCGCGGTTAAAAGCCCGAGTCAGCTACGAAAATTACCCTTAGACTCCTGTGAAGTTTTCTTCGTCTCTAAGTGTTTTGGAGCTCATGTTCTTATAGAAAACATCTCCTCCTGTAGGAGATACTGTTAAAATATCTAATTAATTTCTCACGGGGTATTGTTAAAATATCTAATTAATTTCTACATGGGGATTTATTTAAAAATAGAGGATCAGTGAGGTTGAGTTAAGTCGAGTAATATGTTAGTGCCTGGTTGCATGTTAAGTTATTTTACCCGAGTTCTTAGTTGGAAAAGGTTAAATATAGGGTTCATTCTAATCATTAAGTTTGTGTGATCAATAGAAAAGTAGTAGCTGGTGCTATTGTGTGTGTGAATTATTTGTTTTGTCTCTTCTATCTTTCCAACAAATTGGTATCAGAGCTAAAGAAAGATAGCTAAAGAAAGATCACAAGTTTTGTGGTCGCGTAGAGCCAGTGAGAAGAGGGCAAAGAGAAAAAGGCCAATGATTTCTTTTATAAAAAAATTGCATTGCAAATTTGTCGAATTGTTAAGTTTGAATACACTTGGAGTTTATTAGTATTGGGGGTGCCAGTGAGGCATTAAAGCGCGTCAACCACATTATTACAAAGTTTGAAAAGTTAAAAGTTTTTGGAAAGCTCACCTGGATGATTGATTAAAGATTTGAAAAAGAGTTCAAATATTGGAAAAGGTTTTTAATATAGTCTTTTTTTAAAGAAGGTTTTTGAAAAGAGTTATATTAAATTTTTATAAAGGTTTTTTAAGCAAAAAGAGGGTTTTATTTTTTTGAAATAAGATGGTTTTCTCAAATTTCTAGTCCCAGTTTCCACCATTTACGGGGAAGGATTATGATGTGTGAGCCATTAAGGTGGTGACCACATTGCAGGCCCATGATATTTGAGATCATATCTAGTTTAGGTTTTCAGAACCTAAAAATGAAAAAGAAGAACTAGCCCTCACTAATGCAGAGAAGGAACCATGGAAAAAGGACAAAAAGAAGAATGCAAAAGCATTGCATCTTATCGAGCAAAGAGTGGACTCAACAATGTTCCAAAAGATTATGATCATGCCTTCATCAAAGAGAACATGGGAGACCTTGGTGACAAGCTATAAAGTTATGGCCAAAGTCAATATTGTTAAGTTGTAGAATACTAGGAGATATTTTGAATGTCTGCATATGAAGGAGACAGAGGAAATCGATTCATTCATGAATCAGGTCATTAATGTTGTGAATTAGTTAAGAATTTATGGTGAATATATTAATGATCAAAGAGTGGTAGGGAAGGTCCTTAGATCTTTGTCTACGAAATTTGATGTTGTGGTACTAGCCATAGAATAAGCCAAGGATGTGACATCACTAATAGTTGATGAGTTGATGGGATCACTTCTATCACATGAGGAAAGGATAGACATAAATAAGGATTCCACTTTAGAAACCACTTTCAAAAGTTGTGTTTCTATTACAAGACACAGAGGTCGGGGCAAAAGTGGATCGAGAGGTAGAGGATGAGGCAAAAGAAGTGGTGGTCAAAGAGATGGGTGAGAAGAGCATGAACATGAAAGTTGAAGCAACAAAAAAATATTCACCAATAATCAAAGAGTTGAAAAATTAAAGGTGAGATGTTATTATTGAAATAAATTTGGTCACTATGCCCATGATTGCAGGGAGAGGATAGTTGGTCAAGGAAATGAGAGATATAATGTCACTACAAAGAGTACTAAATCCATGTTACTACCTTTCTATACCATGTATCAACCTTCTGATAATATGTGGCTATTAGATAGTGGTTGCAGTAACCACATGAAAAGAAACAAGAATTTGGTTGCAAATTTGGATCAATATGTGGAGATAGAGGTAAAGTTGGGAACTTACAAGACTATGTATGTAGATGGCAAAGGAGTGGTCAACATTCTCACCAAGAACCGGGGTCTGAAGACAATCTCTAATGTATATTACATCCCTAGTCTCAAACATAGTTTGATAAGTGCTAGTCAATTGACACATAAAGGATACAAAGTTATCTTTAAAGGACAAAATTGTGTTATATATTACAAGACCCTAAGAAAGTAGCTGATAATAAAGGTCCAGATGACGATGAACAAACTCTTTCCTCTAATCATGAATTACATTGATTAGCCTAGTTCGTTTACAGTTGTATGTTCTAATGATTATTGATTATGGTGCTTTTAGTTTGGAGACTTGCACTTTTCTAGTTTAAGATTGTTGTAGCAGAAACATATGCGTAGAGAATTACCTCCAATCAGAGAACCCACTAGTACTTGTGAGTGTTACATCTTGGGAAAGAAACAACATGACATTTTCCCAAAGGGAATTGCATAGAGAGCAAATAAACCTCTTGAGCTACTGTATATAGACTTCTGTGGACCTATGAGGACATAGTCAATTGGTGGAAGTTGTTACTTCTTCACTTTCATTGATGACTATAGCAGAAAGAGTTAGGTTTACTTATTGAAGCAGAAGTTTGAAACTTTTGCAAAGTTCAAATAATTCAAAGCCTTAGCAGAGAACCAAAATGATCAAAAGATCAAGGTATTCAGGTCAAATCATGGTGGAGAATATGATTTAAATGTATTCCATAATTACAGCAAAAAACATGGAATGAGAAGACAATTTACAACCAAGTACACACCACATCAGAATGGTGTAGCATAGAGAAATAACATAACCATTATGGATATGGAAAGAAGCATGTTGAAAGGAAGAAACTTGTCTAATGAATATTGCTCAGAAGCAGTTGCATGTGTTGTTTATGTGATAAACAAATCTCCTACAAAGACTGTGATGAACGAAGTAGCAAAAAATGCATGGTCAGGTATGTCTTGTAGCGTATCTCATATCAGAGTATTTGGATGTGTAGCTTATGCATGTGTTCCTAAAGAACTAAGAGGTGAATTATATGATAGAAGTGAAAAATGCATATTTATTCGTTATAGTGAGAAATCAAAAGCTTACAAATTTTATAGCCTTGTCAGCAAGAAGACCATAATTAGCAGAGAGGGTGCATTCAAAGAACAACATTCATGGAATGGGACTGTACACAAAACAATTAATGCATGAACACCATTGATGGAAGAGGATGATGTAGCAGAAAATGAGAAGCAGTCATCAAAATAACTTACACCAAACAAAGTCACATGAGCAGGACATCCAAGATTTTATGAGCAGCATGGATCTTCAAGCAGATCAAAAGATAGAGATTCTCCCAGCAATAAATCAGGTCATGGATCAAGTAATGGTAAGAGAAAGATGAGAAGTCTAGAATATGTTTATGATTATTTCGATGTTAGTTCAAATTTTGCATTGTTGTCATTCCAACTTTCTTCGTTTGAAGAAGAAATGAATGATGAAAATTGGGTGCAAGCCATGGATGAAGAAATTGAAGCTATTGAAAAGAATGACACTTGGGATTTGGTTGATTTTCCAAGAGACTAAAAATATTATTAGTGTAAAATGGGTGTACAAGACTGAGTTGAATGAGAAAGGTGAAATTGATAGATTGAAAGAAAGACTTGTAGCAAAAGGATTCTCATAGCAATCGGGAATAGATTATGGAGAAATGTTTTATCTCGGAGCGATATTTGATATTGTAAGAGTATTTCTAGCCACAACAACTCACAACAAGTTGAAAGTATATCATATGGATGTTAAATCAACCTTCTTGAATGGAATTCTAGAAGAACAAATTTATGTGTAGCAGCCTGCAAGATATGAAGTTGAAGGTAAAGATGATAAAGTTTACAGGTTGACAAAATCACTCTATGGACTCAAGCTGCCTAGGCTCAATGGATTCTACATAAGAAGCATTGAGTCTTCCTTTTACACAAAAGGTAAATGAGCATGGAAAAATTTTCATTGTTTACTTATATGTTGATGACATGATTTATACAGGTGACTTTGAATTGGATGAATTTAAAGAAGCCATGATGAAAGAATTTGAAATGAGAGATCTTGGTCTCATCAAATATTTTCTTGACATAGAAGTTGAACAATCTAAAAAAGGAATTTGTATTTGTCAAAATAAATATGCTAGAGATTTGCTAAAAATATTCATGATGGAGAATTGCAAACTTATCCGAACACCAATTGCAATAGGTACACAGTTAAGCAAGCATTATGAAGGATCATATTTCAATCCAACTCTATTCAAAAGATTGGTTGGTAGCCTCATGTATCTCACAACTACATGACATATATTATGCAAGGAGTAAGCCTGATTTTCAAATTTATGGAAACTCCAAAAGACACACATTGGAGAGGAGGGAAAGGAATTCTAAGATACATAGCAGGAACTATAGATTGTGGAATAATTTATGCAAGCATAGAAATGAAGGATTTGTTTGGATATACATATATTTATTTTGCAGGTAGTTTGGATGATAGGAAGAGCACTTCTACTTATGTGTTCCATCTTGGTTCAGGTGTGATTTCATGGGAATATAAGAAGTAGCGTACTGTGACACTTTCATCAACAGAAGTAGAATATGTAGCAACAACATCAACAACATGTCAAGCAGTGTGCTTAAGAAGAATATTTGATGGTATCAATAAGAAACAACAAGAATGGACAACAATATATTGTGACAACACCTTAGTGATAGCACTATCCAACAATAGTGTGTTTCATCAAAAGAGCAAGCATATTGATACTAGATATCACTTTATTAGAGAACTTGTTAGAAATGGAGAAGTTCACTTGAAGTCTTTTATATTTGTTGATGAATTGACTGATATATTTACCAAGCCATTAGCAAAAGATGTGTTTGAGTTTCATAGAAGATACTTGTGTGTTGTAACCCTAGCTGAGACATAGACCAGGAGGCATGTTTGAGTTGTTATAAGTCATGTCTTATTTTAGCGGTCATAATTAAGGGGGAGTGTTAAAATAACTAATTAGCTTCTGCATGGAGATTTATCTAGAATTAGAGGGCCATTTAAGTAAGCATTGAGTCAAGTCAAGTTAATTCATAGCCGAATTTAGTGTGTGGTTGCATGTCTAGTTATATTAGGTGAGTCGCTAGTTGGAAAAGGTAAAATACCCTTCACCGGCTTCATTGTAGTCATCAAGTTTGTTTGATCAATAGAATATTTGCAACTCGTATTATTATATGTGTGAACTATTTTTGTTGTTTTGTGTATTTCCTCCTCTTCCTTTCCAATGAGTGCTACTTTCACAGTGGTATCTTTTTTCAACAACCTGGAATGTAAATACCACCAAATGGAAGCCCACACAACAACTATGACCCTGTGTGAGAATAGAAAAAGGAATCCCATAATTAGAATCTGAAATCGTAAACATATAGCTATATCCTACCCTTTGTCTTCACCTTTTAATTGTCCTAAAGACCTTATAATAGTTACCTTTGTTTCTGTCGACAAATGAAGCTAGCTCAATTGGGAATTACGGGCACCACTATTCACCACTAGTTCCATGTCTAGGCATGAAAAATGTGGGTATGAAAATGATAAAGAGACTCAATCCATGAATTCAATCTTTGAAAATTTCAAAGAGTTGTTAGGCGATTTGTTATGAGAACTCAATTTCCTAGAAAAATCAATAGATATCCACAACTTGCGGCTCTTTGAATCCAATTCATTGGAGATGGGACTAGAATTTGTGTAATTGGCCTTGAGCTCAAATCTACTACTTATTTTTCTTGGTGAATATCTTCTATTTTGCGATACTTAATCTCCGACATGTAGTTTGCATGAACTCCTCTATTTGAATTTCGTGAAATATTTGGTCCATTTCGGTTATTCAGATGCAAATCAAGCACTTGATAGACAAAAATAATAGACAAGGGAAATGTTAGTCCCACATTTTGTTCAATTAAATAATCAACAACAATAATTGTTGGTGCATAATATTTTAAATGGGAGCCTAAGTGCTTGATTACAATTGTGAATCAAAAATCCTTTTACAATTCAAACACTCAACAATGGGTCATAGTGTTTATACAATGCTAAAGAACAATTTTTCATGATTAGAATCCATCACCAAGCTTCACACAAGGCAAGTTAATTATCTACAAAATTAAAAACAACGTCTAAAAATTAATTGTGTAGAGGTCTTTGTGTGGAAGTTCATTATGAGGAGGACCTATGCACAAGAACTTCCACACAATGAACTTTTACACATTAATTAAATTCATATATAGGAGCCTAAATATGAATGATTATAACACCCTTGTCCCACATATAACCTTGAGCAACCAGCCAACCAGGGTAAACATGTGAAGATAAGTTACTATGATATGATTTCACTCTCTATGTGTTAGTTAGCGAAGTGGAACTGATGAAACACATCACACAGACCTTCCATATTAGCAACATAACTCCCAAGAGCCATCCCAACAACTCAAGTAACCAACCCTTTATACCAGATGAATTTTTAATGCATCAAACCTTTGGGCGATCCCTTGATATGGACAACCATTCATCAAGGAGGCTCTAGACATGTCCACGACAAGGGAAAGTGAGTGTCCGAGGACTTTTTTGCATAATGTCGTGCCTGCAACTATGTGATTTATGCCACTTTTTTGGGCCCAAAGCTCAAGTCACTACCCAGAAGTCAATGAAACCTTCAGAAATGAATTTACATAATAGAACAATGGTACATTTGCAAAAACATTGAAAAGTACTAGATTGGACCCCTACTAGCCATGACAGGAATTTGGTCAAACATGTCACAAATATGAAAGCTACAAGTCTTAACATTAGAACTAAGCATAGGGGTCTCATACTTATCTGAGAATCACTAAGAAGCATTGATGCCTCAACACATTCACTACAATTTCATATATTAGGCCATAGATACATTGTTCATTCATTTACAAGTAAAGACGTGATGTGATCCATACATAGCCGTTGTCATAATACATGTTCATAAACACCATAGTAACCATCGAAATACCAAGGAAACAACAACCATATAATCAAGATATAATCTAGTAAAATACTCTTGAGATAAAAAGGATAAATATCCTCATATTAATGATGCAAAGGCAAACTAGGTTCGAGACTTCCACAAAGCACCAGACCATAGACATGGTTGAGCCAAATCTCCTTTTAGTCAGTCATCCCCATGTAATATTCCAAGCATGAACGTGGGATATCATAAAACACATCAATCAAAACCATCGAGGGATTCGAGAGGAAAACCACCTCATACCATCAAACAATGATTACACCTCACAGTCGGACGTCACAAACCATCGCCATATTAGTCTCTACCTAAGTCTTCTAAGGATCCATAACATTTGTTTCAACCAAGGCTCCAAGTCTAATAACTCAACCCATAGTTGACCCCGAGATCCATAGTGTTTGTCTGATCAAGGCTCTAAGACTAGTAACTCAACCCACCAAGGGCTCCAGAGTCTTTTTCTAACCAAGGCTCCAGGACTAGTAACTCAACCCAAGATGTTACAGGGTAGCAAAGTGTTTGTCCAACCAAGGGTCCAAGAGTTAGTAACGTGCAAATGCAAACCAAAAAACAAATAAATCAAACCACAACACCATGGCTATCTAAGAAATGTAAAGGCTAGGGAAATCCCCTATCAATCCAAGCAATCCTCCATGACAATGATACATCATAACCAATAAAGCACATCAATATTCCATGCATGAAAAGCTAGTGATGAAAACATACATGGAACTAGACACCTACAAGAAAAACCTATTTTAATTGTTTATCATGACGTACTATTCCACTTTCTTTTTCTTTCTTTTCCTTCTTGCTCGAAAATTCCAAGTATGCCACAGTCCTTCGAGAGTTCTCCCAGAAAACTCTGTGTCCAAGAGTATGAGAGAGAGAGAATAGAGAGAGGGCTTCAAATCTGAACTGACAAAAGTCTTTGAACTGATCCTTAGAAGCCTTTTTCTTAATGAGGCCTCTATTTTCTTCATTTTCCATTATTTTCCTTTATTTTCCTCTTCACATGCAACCTATGACCTTTCGCCTCCCTTTTCTCCTAGTTTCAATTATCTTCATAAATAAATGTGCCAAAATATTATTTTTCCTTTCCAAATCCTTTTCCATTTCCTTCGCCAATTTCCTTAGCCATTAATAAATCACCAATGATCCCCACCACTATGCTTTTTCCCAACATTCAACTTGGAGTAAGTGTCCCATCAAACATCGTTATTATTTTTCCTTTAGTAATTTTTACATGGATTTATTACCATGGTTGTTACAAAACCCTCCCCTTGGGGAACACCATCCTCGGTGTTCAACAACACCTACAACCAACATGGATGTTGTAAGTAAAACATACTTCCCATGGAGCTTTATAACTTAGCTCGTTGCAATATTTACAATGACCATCCTATTGTGAAGCAAACCAACATGACAACATAACAATTATAACATCATAATGACCTGACACACATACCTCTTACTAGAGCTTTATAACATAGATAATGGCAATATTTACTTCCATATACATATGTATATATAGCAAACATCACCAAAACATGTACCAAAACATGTAGCAAAACATATACTAAAGACATATTCCAAAACATCTGCTCAACCAGTGAATAAGGAAGGATACATAGGCCGCATCTGATCTCCCATATCCCATGTAGCTTCATCGAGCCCAAATTTATTCCATTACAATCTAAACTACTCGATTTCTTTGTTCTAGAGCATGAGCATATTTCTCTACAAAATGTATTGCAGTTCTTGCTGCAATTCTCATTTTTCTTCCATCTCCAATAGAGACTAGTCAATCAAATGATCAACACTTTTAACATACTTATTAAGAAATGAAGCATGGAAAACATCATGGACTTTGATTTTCATAGGTAGTGAAAGTTTATAGGCTACTCACCGAATCCTATCAATAATGCCAAAATGTCCACAAAATTGGGGTGCCATCTTGGCACATCATTCAATCTGCAAGCAACTCTTATTTGGTTTGATGCACAAGTGCACTTGTTCCACAACTTGGAACTACTTGGACAACCTATTTTGATATACATAGCTCTTCTTCCTATCTAGTGCTTCTTTCAAATTATTCTTGACTACTTGCATTTCCTACTTCATGTATACCAACATGTCTGCTCCAATCAACACCCTGCTAACTAGATCACTCCAATTGAATGTGAAATTGGCATCCATATCTGACACAATCTTCTTCAAAACTCCATGCAATCTGACCACGTCCCTAATGAGGACCTGTGCTACATCAGTCACTGAGAATCTAGACTTCACTGGAATGAGGTGCACAACCATTGTCAACTTGTCCACCACTACCATGATGGCAGCATACTATCTCACTGTCCTTAGAAAACCTATGATAAAAACCATGGAAATGACCTTCGTTTCCACTCTAGAATCAAAATCGGCTGTAGAACTCGACCATGATGCCTACACTCTGCCTTCACCAATTGAAAATCCAAGCACCTAGGTACAAACTCTATTGTGTCTCTCTTCAAATTCAACCAATAATAAAATGTATTGTGTACTATCTGTGTCTTTTGATAACTTGGTTGACCTGGATATGATTTCACATGAAACTCCCTCATGGTCACTTTCTTGAGCTCACTATTGTCTGACACATATGTCATGTTCCTAAATCTAACCAATTTATCTTTAGTGAGATGATAGTCCACATCCTATGCACCTCCATCTGTAAATATACATGTGCCACTACTTGTACCTGTACCTGTACTCCATTGTAACCTATGCACAATCTCCATATACCTGTCATCCTGCTGACGTGCCTGTGAGATCATATCCTATAAATTTGTCCCATAGGAACTCATAGTTGCGATGTGATTTACCTATATCCACTTGCTGAGAGCACCTTCCACCCTATTCTCTTTACCTTTGATATACCTGATCTCAAAGTCGAACTCGTTGATCGTGGCCAACCACCGAACCTATATGTCATTCAGATTTGGTTGGTCAAAAGGATACCACAAACCACTATAATCAATCATCAATATAAACGTCCTGCCAAGAAGACAATTCCTCTGCATCATCAATGCATATATTTTCATCACCTACTCAAAATCATATGTCAGGTAATTATGCTCATGCTCATTCAACTTCCAAGACTCATAGAATACCACTTTTCCATCCTGCAAGCATTTGTACGTACTAAAAACTATTTCTTCGGATCTGCAATCTTTAACACTGGTGCATGTGTCAACAACTCCTTGAGCTACTCACAATTGGTGACACACTCCTCTGTCCATTCAAACTTCGTACCTTTCCAAAGCAATGATGTGATAGGATAAGTGATCTACGAGAAGTTCCTGATGAACCTCCTATAATAACCTACTAACCCCATGAAAGATCTTACCTCATCCACATTCCTAGGAGCTGTCGATTCCATGACAGCTCTTATCTTTTCTAGTTCCACTTCTATGCCATCTTTGAAAACCACATGTCCCAAGTAGTGTACCTCAGTCTGAAGGAGACTGCATTTGTTGAGCTTAGTATATAACTAATGCTCTCTCAACAATATCAACACTACTACTAAATGCTTAACATGATCTTATTCATTTTTTGAATATACCAATATATCATCAATGAACACAATAACAAACTTGTCCAAATACGGATGCAACGCACTATTCATCAAGAACATAAAGGTAGTTGGAGCATTAGTTAAACCAAACAAATCCCTAATTCCCATACCTAGTCCATAAAATTGTCTTGTAAATGTCCTCTTCTTTAATGTGTACCTGATGATATTCAAATCTTAGATCAATCTTCGAGAACACTATTGCTCCCTTCAACTAATCAAACAAGTCATTAATCCTTGGTAATGAATACCTGTTCTTGATGGTAACTATGTTGAGCTACTTGTAATCAATGCATAGCATGAGAGTACCATCCTTCTTCTTCACAAACAATACTAGTGCACCCCATGGTGATACACTTGGCCTAATTTACCCCTCGTCAATAATTTCCTTCAACTGTAGCTTCAACTCTATCAACTTAGGTGTACTCATCCTTTAAGGTGCCTCTAATGTTAGATTTTCCCCCGACATTAACTCAATAGATAAGTCCATTTCCTTGTGAGGGGGAAACTTTGAACAATCTGCAAGAAATACATCCTGAAACTATTGTAGAACTAGGGACCTTATCAAAACATATGCATCCTCAACTTCCTTACCTTTTTCACTAGAAATGTTCACTACCAATAACACACGGCTTGCAAGACTCTTCATTCCCCATTTCAATCCAAGCACTAAATGGATTTTTCATAACAATCCACCTTACTTCTATGAAGGTACAACAAATCCATGCCCAACAACATATTCTATGATCCCAATGGTAATACATTCAAATGTGTTGAGGTAGAATACGATTCAAATAAAATGCACAAGATCTTATCTAATGATGAACTCTCTTCTTTTTACTTGTATCCAACTGCACTAATCAAGGTTATTCATCCACATCTTTACTCAAACCACACTTATCCACCACATCAGTATTAACATAACTATAATTATATCTAGGGTGGATCAAAATAGAAACAAATTGATCACAAACATTACTATGTATATCAATGATATATTCCTGATGGTTTGCCTGTGTATTATCCAGAGCTACATATATCATAGGAATACTATGCCCAACATCTCCCACTGTCTATGCCTCCTGAGCACTGTAGATCTGTGGTCTACGACCCTGATGTTGTGGAAATTATTTTCTATGATGCTCTCCTCCAAAATCCCAACACCACACAGGCTCCTTATTTTGCTCCTAAGATCAAAGTCAGTGTCATATGTTAGATGCACTGAACTTATTAGATGTTGATGCATTATCTTTATTACTTGTACCCTGTCAAGGTCTTAATCACTTCTTCTCCCATTTTCCTTTTTTCTTTGCATTACCGTTCGAGTCCGACTAGTCTGAGATATTTTCTTTGATCACTCATAATAATTCTTTAAATTCTAGATGGCCTCCTCCAATGATCTAGTCTCATCAAACTCAATCTTTTATTTGAATGCTATTGACAACCCACTAATGAATCTCTAAATCTTGGCCTTCTCATCCTTGAGGTAAGGCACATACCTCAGTAGTTCCAAGAACCTCCTAATGTACTCCTCATCTATCATCGGTCCCATCATTAGCTCAAAGAAATATTTTTCCCCATCATCAAAGTATCTCTCTAATAGATACTTCTTCCTAAATAGTCTCTCGAATTCAGTCCATGTCACCTCCTCCTCATAAATATCTTTGACGTTCTTTACATCTTCCCACCAGATATTTGTTTTACCTTTAAGAATGAATGTAGCTATTTTAGATTTCATGTTCTCTAAATAATCATGCAACCTAAAAAAATTCCTCATACTAAGCAACCATGCCTCTGCGTTATGTGATTTCTTCATCTCTCCATCAAATGTAGGTGGATTTTTCTTCCTTAAACTCGTCCGACAAATATCCCCTGTCACTCCTCCTGTAAGGATGATAACGATGTTGACATAATGCTTGTGAGAACTAGAACTAGAATAGTACCTGCATATATCACCTCCCCTAAGAGGAGTGTGCAAGAGCCTTCCATATCTAATAATGTCATTTCTATCTGACCTGTACCGACCATGAGACCTATGGAGACCTATTTCCATATGTCATACTATTTATGTCCTCCTACACAAGGTTGATCCAAAGTAATCCCTATCAATGCAATTCTGACATGCTCTAAAGTATCACTGCATTTACCTCTACTTGTTTCTCTTCGGCCTATATGATTTTTTCATTGTCTACCTTACAAATCCTCATTTATTCCTTTAAGCTTCTCAACGTGTCTCCCAAATTAGAAGAGTGACCAACACCATGCTACTCATCTGATCCATAGAGTGAGCATCAGGAACTGTACTCTACCATCCTGCTATTCATCTTTGATATTCTTCTTGTAAGGTATATCATGTTAGCTAAACCAAATCACAACAAAGCAACATAACTTAACATATTTCAGGGAGGATAACTCATCTGTAGGATCAACAAATCAGTGTAACACATGTATAACATAATCGACAACATATAGAAATAAAATACATAAGCATATACCAGTATAACCATCATTCTAGACAAATTCCAGACATCCATGCATGACCATATCATCTACACATAACATGACCTCATGCATGATAACAACCACAACATTACTATACAATTGACCACATGTGAATGCTAATGTGAATATTCAATGCATAATCAAACACCATACACTAATGACGACACACTCCATAACAACATCAGCAACTTCCCATGGTGACCTCGCCACAACCATAATCAATACCATACAAATGCGACGAGCACATGGTATTAAAACACAAGAAAGACATATGCAATCAATATTAATCCACGACCAACATAAAACACATCCTGTCTGAGGGGTGAATGATGCTCTGGTACCACTCTGTAAGACCCTCCTCCCACATCTACCCAAGTAACCGACCAATCGGGGTAAACATGTGACACAAAGTTACAATGATATGATTCGACACCCTATGTGTCAGTTAAGGAAGTGGAACCGATGAAACAAATTATAAAAACCTTCCACATCAGCAACAAAACTCCCACAAGCCATCCCAACCACTCTGGTAAATAGCCCCTAAAACTAACTGATGCTTTAATGCATCAAACCCCTCCATGCTCCCTCGATATGGACCAACATGCGTTTCAGAGGCTCTAGACACTCCCACAACAAGGGAAAGCGATTGTTTGGGGACTTTTTTTCCAAGTGTTGTGCCTACGACTCTAGGATTCTGGCCACTTTTTCAAGCCTAGAGCACACGTCGTTGCCCAAAACTCAATGACACTTTCATAAATGAATTTACACAATAGAACAATGATACATTTTCAAAAACATTGATAACGATTAGACTGGACAAGCATTTCGTCAAACATGTCACAAAGATAAAAGCTAAAGGTCTTAACAACATAACTTAGCATAACAGCCTGATACTTATCTAAGAATCAATAAGAAGTATTAATATCTCAACGCATTAGGTACAATTTCATCTATTAGGCCATAGATACATTGTTCATTCATTTACAAGTAGAAACATTATGAGCACCATACATACCCATTGTCATAATACATGTTCATAATGAGGATAAGAACCATAGAAATACCAAGGAAACAACAACCACATCATCCACATATAAATCAGTATAATGCTCATGAAATGACCAGGAGAAATAACCTCATATTAATGTTGCAAATTGTTGGTTATGATTTTGGCTAACCTAGGTTCGATCTGTACTACGCATGAACAAAACCCTCAACCACTCACCCTTTTGACAATGATCTCCAAGCATATTACAGTCTCACCCGAAGTGACTATGGGAGGTTGTAGAACCAGGTTTTTGTTGCCTTGAGGGATGATGTGATATGGTTTTTTTATGTTTTCTTACACTTAATATTCATAAATCACTGCGCTGCATTCATTTAATCACATACACATATCATATAAACCCATAATCATCACTTTGTTGTAATAAAATGCAACTGTAATAAACTACTACTATATAGTAGATAATAAGAAAATATACGCATGAAGACATCAATTTTACCGTGGTTCATCCCAACGTGGGACTACGTACAGAAGAGCTCTTTATTATAATAATAATTGTTGTATGACAACCAGTTCTTGACCTGTGCACTTAGTTGCATGTCATCTATGCACTTAGCCGCAAACTCAGATCTCTGTGTACTTAGCTACAAAGCCTTTCCTTCTCTCCCCAAACCACAGATCACAAAGATACAACCATCACACAAATAATGATCAATTAAATACCTCTCTTATTTATTATTTGACCCCATATATACTATTACATTGAGGATACATCATTACAATACCATGGTCCACATACAATGGAATCCCTAATACAAACAACTATGGTTTGAAAATCATTGATCTTTTACAAAATTACAAAAGTAATATTCTTCATCCTATCCCGAATACCTTATACCATGCAATATATCCAGAACTACTCTGTTGCATGGTCCACTTTGCACTCTACTCCACAAAATATAGAGTCTACACCAAAAAATAGGACAAGTTGGGTTGTGCCCAATAGGCCCCCAACACTCACATGTGACTTGTCCTAAGTCACTTAGTTGTTTTTCCTTTTATTTTTTTGTGATTTTGTCGTATGCGTTGTTGAACTACTGCACATTTTATGTGACCTTCTTCTCTTCATTGCACACCTCCTCTAATATTGATTATGTGACATGTTATGTAGCTTTTTGCGCCATCATTGTCTACCTCTGTCAAAGCTCTTGAAGGTTCTAATATACTGTCTGGGATAGTTGTAGAGCCTCATTCTTCCATGGTTGAACTCTCTCCACCAAAAGATGCTTTTCATTCTTCAATTCTTCTATCCTTTTCTGGAGGGTGTTTCCCTCATTGATTTAGGTGAGGTTCTCTGATATTGGTAAGGTCCTCATAGTTGCTCGAATATCATCCAATTGTTGTTGCCTCTACTAATGTCTTCCTCCATTTTCTGTACATTTGGATATTCTTGCAGCGAAGTCCAAATCTATAAACTCTCATCTAAAAGTTTTCCAGAGTCTTCCATTACTGCGGAGATGTCAAAAATTGTAGCCTTTAGTTCAGTCTCCCTTTGATCTCTTACATCATGTGGCATGGTTGGTTGTAGCTTCATTTTCACCTCACTGATTTTCATTTGATATTTGAATTGCACTGCGGAAAATTTCTCCTTATAACCTTTCACTACAAGGCCAAGCTTCGCGACCCTTTCCTCCACCAACTCCTCTTCTCATACATCAAGGTCTCAACTCTACACGTTGCTTCCATTGCCCCTTGATCTCCTAGTGCTTTTGTGCTACTTGATCCCTTTCTTGGATCACCTAGTCAAGCTTCTACAAAAGTACAACTCAATTTTTCTCTACTTGAATATTTAGCTGGGAGGTATGTTGTTCATGCAACCTCAAGTCTTCTATAATTTCCAAGTGCAACTTATGTAATCTTTGCAATGGCACTATTGCAATGTTCATATTTACATGCTTCCATTCCTTAGCCAATTATTTTAGTTTGACAGAGTCAAACTGTAGCGCTATTGTAGGTATCTATGCTAACCTCGTTGCAACCATAGGCTCTATCTACCTTTCTACTCCAAGCCTTCCCTCTATATACGTTGGTTGTCTGACCATCTATGTTAGTATCATCAATTTTGCGAACTTCTAACTTGCTCCAGGATTCTGTTTTTTCTTCTATATCTTGTCCTCGATTTTATCTAAGTCCCCTTTAGTAAGTGGTGCAGGGTAACACCTGGCATATACCCGTACTTAACCAAATGATGCCAGGGTTAACCAACACATACCCACAATATGCATTCCTTCAACAATGCATGCACAATTGTCCTAGGTGTCTGAGTCTACAATGGTGTCAAACCTTTAGACCATAAATGGTCAAGTGGCCCTCTTATACTGTTCCTTTATAATGGACTTCAATCACCCAACCTCAAAACCTCTATCAGGATTTAATCCCTCCCAAAAAATTTAGTTTAAGCTCTTTGCCACATATATAAGCTTCTCCCTTCAACCACTAGTTATCTATGTATTTAACTCACAAAACCCTTCATTCGGTCTTATTTCCTTATCTATCCCAATTTCTATTGGCTTTCGGGACTTCCATAGGCCACTTTATGCATGAGCCTCATCACCTTCCGATATGTGATTTCCCTTTGTTACTGGTTGCATCACTTTAACGCAAATATAATGGAATAATGGGAAAACCTGCTCTGATCACATCTATTGGATCTCGAATATTATAGATTCACACTCATATCATTTTCGGGTCCGCCTTCTATGTTAACCTTCTGCCACACTAATCCTCCGAACTCTGACAAGCAATCACCACGACCTCCGATCGCCGATTGGCTTTATCGCTATCGGCATATCAGCCATCACTAATGCCACTATCCAAGTCTTTTGACTCTTCGATAAGCGATCTCTGATCGCATCTCCTCCGTTGATTCCCTTTCGATCCAATGGGCCTCATTTCATCAGCTGGTCATTATCTCTATAATTCAATGACCCATTCTGATGACTTAAAAAGGGTTCTTCCAATGCGAAATAATCGTGGCCATTGATCTAACTGATCTAATGGTTGCTCAGTGTCAATACTTCACTTCTCTAAAAATTCCTTTTACTTAGAAATTCTCCGCCATTTCCAACGGTTCCTGTGGTTTCTGGGTTTTCACAATGTTCCTGCTTTTCATTCCTCTGCTACTCAATTCATTCTCAATTGAGCTTAACTCTATGGACTCCTTCAATCACTATCTTTTGGGACATTAATTGCTCCCTTGAATGGATTCAAAGGTCCATTATAACTCTCTTTTTCACTACTTCTCCAGAGCTTCGCTCTGCTACTTCAATTAGACTCAATGGTTTATTTTGATTCCTCTGAATCGTTCTCCTCTCTCTCTGTGCTTTGCCTCAACTGTGCTTGCTTATAATTATTGCAAATATACAGTTTCACATCATAAACAATCATAGAAAACACATTTCATATGTTTTGACATAGTCAGGAAAACTCTGCATATATTAATATGAAAGCATAGATGACATCTGAGACACCTCGGTCTCACAGAGGCTGGATTCTCAACATTAGTGGCCTATTCCTTCCACCCGTAGGCTTGCATATATTTATAAGAATGCATTGGATTGGATCATTGGAGGACCGATCACCGCTCTAAAAAAGGCCCTAAAGCTCTCTGCATGCATACATATGTGGAAAATAAGTCTCCCTGAGAACATATCCATTCCATCCTTTCCTCTATTTTAAAATAAAAAATGTCTTTTTATCAGCTTCCCACTTAATGCCCGAAAGCTCTCTCTTGTTCTTAGAATCATGGAACTATTTAAGAGATGGATTTGACTTCTACCGCTCACATTCTCATTTATTTATTTGGAGAGTGTTTACATATTCTTCCACTATCCAATTAAATGACACTTAAAGCGTAACTATTACATTGACTTGAGACTTAGGAAAACCATTTCCTAAAATGCATGACCCCCTGTGTCTACTATTTACAATGATTTTCCTTGGGTTGAATGCTCCTGCATTAGACTCCCAAAGTAGAAAATATTCATGATCTCTTGATCATGTGTCTTTTGGTCTTGGTCTTCCTGGATCCCATACTTTATTCTGTAACTGTCCAAATGCCTTGTACCTTTACTGTTGATGTATGTCTATTGTCTTCTTCTTCTTGTTAATTAGATTCAACTTCTGATTGATCTTGCTTATTGTTGCTACCATTTTCCTCTATTTGGTCTGCTACATCATCAGCTACCACATTTCTTCAATTTCTATGTCCAGCATATCTTTGGGCTGGTCCATCTTCTGCTTCATATTTCTTTGTTCTAGGTTGTTGTTGTTATCTTCTATGTTGGCTTTGCTTACTGCCATTGTAGGCATTGTTGTAGACTTTGCCTCCACTTTTTCCTTGTTTTCTATGCTAACTCCTACGTTGACTCATGCTTGGCTTGCTACCATTTTTGTTGCCTCCATATCTTCCTTACCATATTTCATGATTGAATTATCATTGTTCAGCACTTTCTCCAGCAAATTAACTTCTCTATTCCATGGATTGAATTCTTCCACATAATCTCCTTCTTCCATCTTTATTTGGCGGTTCACTTGTGCCAAATCTCCTTCAGCATCTACAACAAAACCTACACACTCAAAACACTTGTTAAAATAAAAAACATAAGGCTTCTGTGACTTATTTCCCTTTCGCAACAATTCAGTTTGTTGCCCTATTTTCTCCTCCCCCTCTGTCAGCATATTAGTATGCTGATTTGAATTCTCAACAGAATTTGTGAGACTGTCCATTAGTCTCTCTTTCACACCATCTGTTCTAATGATGTATTCTTGCTTGGCTTCACAGTAGTGAACTTATCCTCCTTTAACCTATTGTTGGTTATCTTCACTTTGAAATTATTTGATTTCATCTTCAAACAATCCCTGCTCAATCTCTTTGATTATATAATCATACTAATTCATGCTTTTTAATGAACCCGCAAACAAATTATTGCATCTTCATATCTCCATGGCTACTTGAGGCACATCTTCTTATTCAGAAACTATAACTGTAGCTTCTGTTCTACTGTCACATTCTCTCATCAGTTTGTCCAGCAGTTTAATCTCTTCTTCACACTTAGAAAGCATTTCATCACAATGCTCTCTTCTTCCAGCTTCATCCTTTACATGCTGTGTTACAGTACTAAAATATTGTCTTCCTTTGACCCTTGTACTCTCAGGGTCTTTCTGCTGTAGCAAATCACTACTTACCTCATTCAAAATGTCCCCTCCATCATACTCTGTTCTCCTAGAGTACCCCTCTAGACTTTCGACATCTTCAAGGGACTATCCATCCTCTTCAAAACACTCCTTTGTTAGTGTTCCTTTTCCCAAGGTTAAATCCTTTGCATAGGGTTCCTCCTTCTTAACATCATTCTATAGATGTCCCTCTTCCTTACTGTCTATCTCAATAGTTTCCATGGCTATCTCCACTATGCCTATCGTCATAGTGAATTGATGATCCTTTACTATGTTTTCAACTAACATAGTCTCTTCCTCAAGTTTGCCTTCTGTCCCTTGGTGTTT
Source organism: Pinus taeda (assembly GCA_000404065.3). Lineage (NCBI taxonomy): Eukaryota > Viridiplantae > Streptophyta > Pinopsida > Pinales > Pinaceae > Pinus > Pinus taeda. The sequence goes on from APFE030330653.1 coordinate 40,464, forward strand.
ATCTTATCTAAAGGTATCTTCAAATTGCTTCTTTTCTCCTACAATATCTACCATCATACACAAACTATTAGTTTTAAAAATATAATACCCTATGGTCTCACTTGATGGTTCAACCATCATATCTCCTTTCTGTTCTAAATCATTCATATGATTGAGAAATTCTTTAATAGTCTCTTCTTAAATCTCCTTAAGCCCTTCACTTGGTTGCTTGATATCTTTCTCCAGCTATATATGAGATCTATCTATCTCATATTTTTCCAGAACAAAATTTAGATTCTGCTGGTCTTCTTCCTTCTTCATCATAATATCAGCCAATTGTGCTTCACCAGCAGACATACAAAAATTGTTAGATTTAAAATCATCAGACCTTTTGGTCTCACTTTAAGTTTCCGTCTTCAAGTCTTCATCTTCACTTTCTCCTAGAAATTCTCCTTGTTCTGGTTTACAAATGGATTCTTCCATTTCTATCTCAACTTCCTTGAGTTTTTCCTTCGGCCACGTTACTTGCTTTTGTTGTAGCCTTCACTGCATCTCATGCCATTCCATTGGCTTCTTCCTCGAGACCCAACCTAGTCTTTGGCTTTCCTTAAGCATTCTCCTTAATGCATTGAGTTGTTCTTTTAATTTAGCAACCTCTTTGTCAATTTCTTCTTGACTCATCCTCTTGCCATTTGCTTTCGCATCCTCTTTCTTATATCCTCTGTTATGGCTTCTCTTTGAACCTCTGCTATGACTATCAGTAGTCATCTTCTTCTCTTCTTTCTTCATGACTCCTTTGCAACAAGCCTCTGCAATAGCTAGTCCTCCTAGCTGCAACCTTATCTCACTAAGCTCTCCTCACTCAGTCTTTTGGTAAGCATGGGTCCTCTGTCTAGAACCTCCCCTTCAGCAACACCTTTGCTCCTTCTAGGCTTCTGTAATCTCTCACTCTCTCTTGAGAACACTTCAGCTGTCCTGTCTGTCCAATCTCTTGTTTGATTCTTCAGGTTCACTTCCACTTCTCTTTTAGAGTATTCTCCTTACTCTGTCTTCAAGAACACATCTAGTTCTTCTCTCACAGCTTCTCTTGCTGTCACCTGTGCATTAGTATAAAAACACACATTCTTAATTTAAAATAGAACATATTACCTCACCTTCAAGATCTCATCATGATCTTGTTTCACCCATTCTTCTACACTTTGAATGGATTGTCCTTTGTTTTGTCCCCAAGTTCTCCTTCCTTCAGAACTTGCATTAAGCAATCTTTCTTTTTCTTTCCTTTAAGGAATTCCCTATTCCTGCCTACTCCAAGTCTTTGTTGGAATGCTACAATCTTCCAAGGACTTCAAAAGTTCTCCTTTTACAGATTACAAATCTACTCTGATACCACTAATGGTGCAGGGTAACACCTGGAATATACCCATACTTAGCCAAATGATACCAGGGTTAACCAGCACATACCCACAATATGCATTCCTTCAACAATGCATACACAACTGTCCCAGGTTTCTAACTCTACAATGGAGTCAATCCTTCAGGCCATAAATGATCAAGTGGTCCTCTTATATTGTTCCTTTATAATGGACTTCAATCACCCCGCCTGAAACCTCTATCGTGATTTAATCCCTCCCAAAAACCTTAGTTTAAGCTCTTTGCCACATATATAACCTTATCCATTCAACCATTCATTATCTATGTATTTAACTCACAAAACACATCATTTGGTACTATTTCCTTATCTATCCCAATCGCTATCAACTTTCGGGACTTCCACAGGCCACTTTACACATGAACCTCATCACCTTAAGATGTGAGATTTCCCTTTGTTACCGGCCACATCACCTTAATGCAAATATAATGGAATAATGGGAAAACCCGCTCCAAACACATCTATTGGATCTTAAATCTTATAGATTCGCATTCATATCATCGTCAGGTCTACCTTCTATGTTAACCTTCTACCACGCCAATCCTCTGAACTCCGACAAGCAATCACCCCGACCTCCGATTGCTGATTGGCTTTATCGCTATCGGTGTATTAGCCATCGCTAATGCCACTGTCCTAGTCTTTTTACTCTCTGATAAGTGATCACCAATCATATCTCCTCTGTTTATTCCCTTTCGATCCAACAGTCCTCATTTCATGGGCTAGTCGCTATCGCTATAATTCAATGACCCATTTTGAAGACTTAAAAAGGTTTCTGTCGATGCAACTTAATCATGGCCATTGATCTAACTGATCCAACAGCTACTGAGTGTTAGTACTTCACTTCTCTATAATTCCTTTTACTTAGAAATTCTCCACCATTTCCAATGGTTCATGTGGTTTCTGGGTTTTCACAAGGTTCTGGCTTTTTGTTCTTCTGCTGCTTAATTCATTCTCAATTGATCTTAACTCTACGGACTCCTTCAATCACTGTCCTTTGGGACCTTAATCACTCCCTTGAATGGATTCAAAGGTCCATTATAATTCTCTGTTTCGCTTCTTCTCTAGATCTTCGCTCTGCTACTTCAATTAGACTCCATGGTTAATTTCGATTCTTTTGAATCGTTCTCGTCTCTCTCTATGCTTCTCCTCGACCATGTTTTCTTACAATTATTGCAAATCTACAGTTTCACATCATAAACAATCATAGAACACACATATCATATGTTCCTACATAGTCAGGAAAACTTTGCATATATTAATATGAAAGCACAGATTACACCCGAGACACCTCGGTCTCACAGACGCTAGATTCTCAACATTAGTGGCCTCTTCCTTCTGCCTGTAGGCCTACATATACTTATAAGAATGCATTGGATTGGATCATTGGAGGATCTAATCACCCCTCTAAAAAAATCCCTAAAGCTCTCTGCATGCATATGTATCTGGCAGATAATTCTCCTTGAGACTTTATCCATTCCATCTTTTCCTTTATTTTAAAATAGAAAAACCTTCTTATCAGCTTCCCATTTAATGCCTAAAAGCTCTCTCTTGTTCCTAGAATCATGGAACCATTTAAGAGTTAGATTTGACTTCTACCACTCGTGTTCTCATTTATTTATTTTGAGAGCATTTACATATTCTCCCACTATCTATTAAATCACACTTAAAGCCTAACTATACATTGACTTGAGACTTAGGAAAACTATTTCCTAAAATGCATGACCCCCTATGTCTACTATTTACAATGATTTTCCTTGGGCTGAATGCTCTTGCATCAGTAAGGACCATTGGCATGACACCATTTGTCTTATCACCCTTCTATTTCTTCTTGCCCTATGAGGCAGCTTTTCCCTCTACCTTCCTTTTTTCTGTGATAGCGAGGTCTATCTCTATCTTTTATAATTGTTTGTTCTTCTCGTTTGTAGGATCCTAGTGACCCTTTTCATGTAGCTCCTCTTCTTCTAATTCCTACTGATGCTTGTCTTTAGCTTTTCCACTTGATTTGTCATGTTGTGTTGTATCATCCTCTGTCACACTGTCTTCGGGCTATGTTTCCAATGCAGCCATCCATTGAGCAGGCCACAGTTGTGCCTATTATAAGAGATAATCCTCTTCAACCAACTATGGAAGGGGATGTCATTTCTTTCTTGTATCCCTCTGAGCCTGTATATACACTCTGAAATCCGCCTTAAACTTTGAAAAAAATCTATATTGTTTGTATACGCTTGGCAACATGCGAAGGTGATGGTTCACTAACATATGAAAATCCATATTATACAATGCGAAGAGCATCATGTTCTACATTTCTTATGATGGATGAGTGGTAAAAAATAGTGAGGCATACTGTGCGACTTCACAAACATTTGATACTACCAGGGGGAACTGTGAATCCTCTAGTTCTCTCCATGCTAACATTACAATAATTAAAATTAACCATGCATAATGGAATGTGGTAACTTTGTCTTGGACTTCACGGGAATCATCCAAACAATATTTACAGAGATAATTGGCTCAGCTGTACTGAACCTCGTTGGCACACTGTGAAGCTAATGAAATCACTAAGCCATGGACTTCAATATCCCAAATCTTTCTCATAATATTCTTGGCCAGTATGTGTGCTGTGAAGCAATAACCCCTTGGTCACTCATTGAATTTACGTCATACTCGTGCTTCCCTTTTGTAAATCTAAACTTTTTCTTCATGTTTTAATATGTGGCACGGTCTTGATCCTTTCCAACAAACTCTTCTACAGGGTTCTTCCCTCGGTATGGTAGTCTTGTGATCCTCCAGATCAACATTGGATCTATGGGGATCCTCTTCCCCATTCGTAAGCATCCTTCATGCACAAGCATGAGAAACTCTCACACGCAATTTGTGCCTCGTAGACTTCTACCGAAGTCTGACACATTTAACATATTCATTAATCATTAGTACAACAATCCACTGGCCCATTGTTGTGTCTTCAACCTTGTCACACCATTCTCTAGTTAGTTTACTTGTTGCAAATAACAAACTAGTGTAGGCTATGGGTATTTATTCTTGTCACTAAAGTCATAGTCTGTGAACTTCATTTGTGGTATTTTCCCAAGTAATTCCGCCGTAAATGGTACTTCCTTTGGTAGTAGGGGTGTGAAGGTGCCAAACTTCGTATCCTTCGAGTATTTTACTTGTTTAACATTTGCATTTCTCTACGGAATGTATGGTGGTAGAGGCGATGGAAACGTTTCATCCTCTATTTCCATCTTCTCTGCATGCTCTACTTCTTAGTCACTATCTCTAACTTGTTTGGGTTATTGTTGGGTTTCGATAGGTTCCTTATCCTATTTCTTCTTTGTGCGCTCTTCCTTGGTGGGTTTCTTTCGTGGATATCTCTGATGTTTTTGTGATGATGTTGTTGTTGTTGATGTTTCTATGGGTGTACCAATATGCATGATTCCAGATAAGCCATTCTCATGAAAATTATGGAAAAAATTTTCCCAAGAATGCTTAGATGACATACGACAGTGAGAATTTCTGCAACTTGTTCACACTCTCAAGACTCAAATTTCGAATTCAGCAAAGTCTTCAATCTCGGTGGGAGGTGGATTTCTATATTGATTTAGAGTTTTTAACCACATGATTAGCTTATATTTTGTTCATGTTATGATTTGATTCTATTCATTAACTACATATCTATCCTTATATCTTGCAAATATGTCCTCATAAATGCAATTTTTGGCGTATTTTAACATTAAATTACCATTTTAACGGTGATATTTTTCCAGAAAACTTTGGTGCATCCCATAGTGTAGTGAATATCTATCTTATGTTTCATCTCTAATGTAATTTGAAATAATCTAGAATATAGCGAAGAAACTCCTTATGTTGAAGCTCTCTACAACATAATTTATAGGCGAGTGCCCACTTTAAACTGTAGGTGGCACTAAGACTCTTCTTCTTCCTTTATTAGCATGAAGTTGTACGGATAGGGTTGTCCCTATATAGCTTCAAATTGTTTCCATTTACTCTTCCCTGAGTCAATTATCCGTTTAACTTAGCTAATTGAACTACGCCTCCATCAGTAATATACTTAATAATATATGGTCCTAACCAATGCATCCTGAATTTTCTGGGAAATTTCAAAATGTGAGTGTCATATAGAAGAACAAGGTCTCCTACCTGAACCTTCCTTTTCTTAATATGCCTATCATGTCAATCCTTATCTCTTGCTTTATGTACTTGCTGATGAAATCCTACTATGAATCTGTCTTCCTCCAAAGAAATCAATTGCGCCATTATTTCCTTCATTATATCAGGGTATTCCATATCTATAAAAGTTGCAATCCTCAAGCTAGGGATGATGTATTCCATGGGCATCACAAATTCCTACCCATAAACTAATCTGAAGGGTGTCTCACTTGTCAATTTCTTACATGTGGTCATGTAAGCACATAAAACTGTTAGAATTTTGAGATCCCATTCATCTCTGTTCACATTGGATACCTTAGTAAGTGCATTCTACAAAATCTTGTTAAATTCTTCCACTACTCCATTAGCATGAGGATGATAAGGGGTACTCTTCTGATGATAAACTTGGAATTCCTCAGTCAACGCTTCAATAGTTTTATTCATAAAGTGCGAACCTTAGTCACTCATCAAGATCTTTAGACATCCAAATCTAGACAATATATATTCAAAAATAAAATTTGCAGCAGTCTTTGCACTACAGTCCCTTATTGGTTGTTCTTCAATGCATCTTGTCAAATAATTAGTCAATGTGATTATGTACCTTGCACAGTACTTTTTGCAGGTGGGTGGATGGGTCCAATAAAATCAATATCCCACTTATCAAAAGCTTGCAATGTAACTTGTGGTACCAATGGAATTTCATCTCTTCGTGAAGCCTTTCCTGTTCTTTGACACACATAACATGTTTTGAAGTATTCCTTTACATCTTTATGTAATGTAGGCAACCACAATCCTACTCTAAAAATATTCTAGAATGTACCTTTACCTGCATAATGTCGACGAGTTGTGCCACTATGAGATTCTTCTAGAATCATCTATCTTTCATTATCAGGAACATATCGATGTAGTGTTTCATCTGGTCCCATCTTATATAAGTATCCTACTATTAATGAAAAGCCATCTTCCTTAACCACTAATTATTTTTTTTTTTTTTTTTTTTTTTTTTTTTTTTTTTTTTTTTTCTGTGTATTATATATTGAAGGAGCCATCATTGTGGTCAAAAATTGAATGATATCTGCAAAATGGTCATCTACAACTCTGATTGTAAATAATTACACATCAAGGAGATTATCCTCTATGCTGGTTGTTTCTTCCCCTGTTTCAACTCTTGATAGATGATCATGTCATGTATTCAGTCTTCCTGGTTTAACAATGATTTCAAAGTCATATTCTAGGAATTCAAGTAACCATATGCAAATATTTCCTCCTAAGACAAGCTTATTAACCAAATAATTTAGTGCATAATGACCTGTAAACATTTTAAAGTGTGATCCCAACAAGTAGTGTCTAAACTTGTGCAAATCATATATCGTCACCATTCCTTCCCTTCCTGTAGTAGTATTATTATTTTTTGCTTTAGATAACTTTCTACTCGCAAAAGCTATAGGATGATCAATTTCTCCTTCACCAGGTTGTGCCTATACTACTCCAAAAGCTATACAAGAGGCATCCACATGGACATGGAATTCCTTATTCCAATAAGGGAACACTAGTATAGGTGCAACTACCATTTTTTTATTTCAATATGTCAAGGCTCTTCTAACATTATTCATTCCACTCAAAAGTTACATCCTTCTTCAACAATTTCTCCATAGGCGTAGTAATCTACACATACCACTTGATGAATTTCCTATAATAACCAGTATGTCACAATGTAGTGCGAAGTTTCCTTACTGTCTCATGTGGAGGCTTGTTCACAATGATAGCATTTTTAGCAGGGTCCACCATTAATCCTTGCCTGCAAACAATATGTCCCAACAATATGACAAAATGTACACAAAATATGCACTTCTTTAGGTTCATATAGATATGATATTCTCTACATGTATCAAGCATAAGTCTTAAATATCCAATATCTTTGCTTAGCAACCCAAATATTGTCCAATCATCAAAGTATACTTCTGAAAACTTATGGAGTATTCCTTAAAAGTTTCAACCACCACTCTAGAAAATATAGTAGGGGCATTCTTTAATCCAAAAGGCATTACTTTATATTGATATGAGCCCCATTCTATAGGAAATGTGGTCTTATGAATATCTTTAGGTGCAATCCTAATCTGATGATGACCTTTAAATCCATCTATAAATGATTAAGCTTCCAGACATCCTACATTGTCTAGCACTTCATCTATGAAAGGGTTAGGGAAGGAATCATGTAAACATGCATCATTTAACTTTCTCAAATCAACACAGATATTGATTTCTCCTTGAGTTTTATTTCCTTGCACCACCATAGGTATTACCCATTCTGATTCTTCTACTGGTTCCATAATTCTTGTTATTATCATCTTATCAAAGTCTATCTTTACTTTCTCCATATACTTAATATTGAGCATATAAGGTCTTTGTTTGATTGGATTCACAACAGGCTTTAGCGGAATATTCATGACTCCTAGATCTCCTAGTATACCCTTCATCTTTGAAAACTTGGTGGGAAACAATTCTTGGTATTCATGAAGTAACTCTGTAACGTTAGTGACTGTCTCTTCATCCCAATAATATCCTATTATTGCAAACTTAGGTTCCTTCTCTAATCCTATGTTCACCTTCTTTGTCGTTAGTGTCTTTGTTATATCTGGTATATCTAATTCAAGTCCATTTAGTTCATGGTATCCTTCTGATTCTTCTATGTCGATGTTGGGAGGGTATTATTCTTCTTCTGCAATAAGGTTATAACATTGTAGTGCATTTTCTATCTACACAACCTAATTAGGTTGTTTCCATGTCAATGGGGTTGATTTCTCCAAAATCCTCTTATTAACTGTCTAAAGGGCCAAATATATGTATGGGAAATCATCATCAAATCTTAATGTTAATATGAAGCCATCAAGCATGTCTTTGCAACTTGTTGTACCATGTCGAAGCTTTGTTCTAAGTACAAGCTCTTAGGGATTTTCTCGAATGAATGAATGAATCGATGTATCCATTCTTGTTTTGGAATCTCCTTCCATGGTGTAGTACATTGCTTGATATGCTTCCTAGGATTAGCATCACCATCATATTTTATCTCTATTTCTATATCTTTCTATCAAACCTTATTGACATCAATCTTTGAAATTCCTGCCATACTTCTATATTGTTTTTGTGTGTACCCCACCATATAGAAGGGGTAGCTTTCAGGGCTATATCCAAGGCTAACATCCTTTGAATCTGTGGATCCTGTTCTTCATAATCATCAAGAAAAGTACTTATATCACCCAAGACATCATAAGAAGGTTCGTTAATTACCTCAGATGTCATACAACAAATTGATTTGGTAATTCTTACACAATGCATTGTGGATGCTTCATGCAACCTATTTTGCCAGTTTTCCAACTCTTCTTCTGAGTCTGAGGTACAAGAGCTATAATTCTCCCTAGTCCAATTTATTTTTGTAGTAGGTTTAACACAATCCTATTCCTTTGTTTTCATTTGATAGATATTATCTATATCAGTTGTGAAGTATTCTTCTCTAACTCATTATGTATATCTTACTCCTTCTTATGGGTCCATGGGAATAATCACTCTCATATTATTCCCTTCAAATATCATCTCTCTCTTCTTCATATTAATTATAGCCATATTATCAAATTCCCAATCAAGTCCAAGCAATGTATGATAGGGTTTACTATCATTAATGATCTCAATCTCTTCAAAATCTACACTACGGACTCCTTCAATGTCCACTGTTACACTTGGTACTTTTACTCAGGGGAAGATATTTTGTTGATTTTCCATCCTTAACTAAATAGGTGACCACTATAGATTCAACTTACCCATTAGCTCTCATGATTGATTTGTTAAGAGAATAGCATTAGATCCCAGATCAATGATAACTTGGTCCATCTCATATAGTCCTATCTACGCACTAAAGCTCATCTCTCTTCCAGGTGTCTTTTTTCAATGCAAATTATTGACATAGCACATTTCAATTTACAGTGCTTCTTTGGATGTACATGAATATATCAACTCCTAAAGCCCTTCTAGAACCTTTTGATCTCTTAAAAATTTCATAAAAGATTGTAGGAAAGACTTTAAAATACCTTACTAATTTTCTAAATCCTAGTCTTCTGTCAGAGCTCTATCCTGTGTCAAAGCTTGGTTCTATGTCGAAGCTTGATTTTTTGTCAAAGTTGATGACACATCACAGCTAGTTTTCTGCTTTGGCTTCATACTGGGGGTCGAAGCTCCATCATCCATAAAGCTTCAATTTTCTTTCATAAACACTTCTTTTTCCTTCTAAATATAAAAAGTAAGAGCTTTATCAAAAGTTTTTATAACCCATGCACTTTCAGATTCTTTCTTCTCATCTACTTCATCGCTTCCATTTCCAGCTTTGCTTCTAGTGAAAATACTAATTCAAGGTTTTTCGAACCTCCTTTCAGTTGTCATCATTTAAATATTATGTGTGTGTTGCTCATTCCTTTTTTCTTGCATCTTCTTTTATAAGTACATGGCATTCTTCAATTTCATGGTCAAAGGATTTACAGTACTTACATGTCATTGTAGGGCTCTCACAATCTCTTGCAAAATGACATGTCTGACCGTGGTTATAGAAAATGATTTTCCCACTTCCTCAACTAGCTCCAGCACCTCGACCTCTTCCTTGGTAGCCTCCTCAACAACCTTTTTGTTCACTGCCTTCATTTCCATGTTCTTATGCTTTCATTCTATAAGTGTCAGCACATTGCTCCAGCATTAATTCATAATCTCACCAATTTTTCTCATAATGTTGTACTGATTTACATAATTTGAAATATATGTTCCTTGGAGTCTACACATATTTCTATAACAGGTAACAATATTCTGAGAGATGTTGGCCTCTCGTCCTGCATATCTCGCACCACATGCTATATCCTGCATTTAAGGGATTCAATGCCCCACTAGCCACGTAATCCCTAAAGATAGGACATTGATCCTTAGAATGGCCCTCTCATCTGCACTTTGTACACCATACTTCTTCTCTGACTTCTTTTCTTTTCTTGATATCTTGTATATGCAGAGTTAAGTTTTCCAAATGACTCTGAATATGTTTCATACATGCATTAGTATCTCATATAGGTGAATATTCTAACTTCATCGCAATTTGGTGAGCTTCATCTTGATTTGTTATCTTTTGTTTCTTCAATGGTAGTTTGATATGTGGTAATAGTGCAGCTATAAACCATTCTTGTTGTTGCCACGAAGCTATTTCGAAGCTTACTTGATCCAAAAATTCCTTAAATCTCTGATCAAATTCCAAAAAAGGCTCAGTAGGTTTCTATTTGATTTATTTTAACTCAGTGATGCACTACGACCCAAACTTTGACTTCTTAAATTCTCTTGTTAACGCTACTTTAATACATGCAAAAGTTCTAATCAAATTATTTTAATACTTCATATACCATGTCAATGCTATATCCCGTAGCATCGTAATGAGATGCACTTTCTTTATGTTTTCATCATTGATCTACTTTGCAGTCCATACAACTTCACATAAAAACCAAAATTGTTTTCGATCCTCCAATCTAGTTCCTTTGAAAACAAGAAGCTTAATATCATAAGCCATATTTCTTCTTGGATGGGGAGGGGGAGAGGGTTAAATTAGAGGAGGGGTAGGGGGTAAGGGGAAGAAGGGGGAGGGTGAGGCAGAGAGCCAAAAACACCCTGGTTGTTACTAGATTCTGGCTTCTACGAGCTCTCAGGCTACCTGGGGCTTATCAGGGTCATTATATTCTCTTTCACTTTTAGATTCACTCAACAAAGTACTATATTCAGTCTCTACGAAGGTATTTGGGTCTTGTCCATGATCTCTTTTTTAGGTATTGACTTTATATATTTTCCCACTTTGTGTTGTTCCGATCTCTTGCATAGATTTATTCTCTCTTCTTCCAAACATATGTCAACTAACAATCTGGTTGCATGCATAAAAATGCTTTTTCACATAGAAGAATCCTAATCCAGAGTTTCAAGGTTTAAGAATCATCATTCTGCTTCACTATAGGACACGGTTTAGCCTACTGTAAACTCAATAATAAATCCTCCCAAGATGCTATCAATCCAAAAATCGACAACCCTTGTAATCCTATTGTGGGTGCTCTTAATTCTTTATACCAATTCAGGGGTCCACGTCATAGGTTCTCCACCTTTAAAATAGGTATTTCTTTCAGTCAATCTCGATATCCTCTTGTGCAATTCAACGGGAAATTATGTGAAGAAAATTTCGTCTTAATAGGTAAAATAATATCTCTGTAACTAAGCTTTTGACTTTAGACGAGGGTTTCTTTTCTCTTGATCTCCAAATTCTCACTCCTTCAATTCTAGCCAATCTATAATTTCCTTCTTTAATGGATGCCACATAAACACATCCTTCAGATAGGTCTTGACCCGAACAACAAAACAATTTGTTGGTTATGATTTGGGCTGACCCAGGTTAAATCTATACTGTAGACCAACAAAATCCTTAATCACTAGCTCTTTCAGAATAAACCTCCAAGTAGATCGGAGTCTCACTCGAAGTGTCTATGGGAGGTTGCAGAACCAGGTTTCTACGGAGTTGAGAGATGATGTCATGTGGTTCTTTTTGTGTTTTCTTACACTCATAAATTATTTTTTTGCATTCATTTAATGACATAAACACATCATATAATCCCATAATCATCACTATGCTGTAATAAAATGCAACTGTAATAAACTGCTACTCTACAGTAGATAATAAGAAAATATACACATGAAGACACCAAATTTACCATGGTTCATCCCAACGTAGGACTACTTCCATAATAAAATTTCCTTATAATAATAATTCTTGTACAATAAATAGTTCTTAACCTACGCACTCAGCTACAGGCCATCTGCGGACTCAGCGCCAGAGCCTTGCCTTATCCCCCTAAACTAGAGATCAAAAATATACAATCATAACATAGATCTAAATCAATTCAATACTTATCTTCTTTATTATTTGACCCTATATATACTACTACATCAAGGGTGCATCATTACAATACCATGGTCTACATACCGTGGACTACCTAATAGAAGAAACTTTGGTACGAAAACCATTGATATTTTACAACATTACAAAAGGAAGGGGATTCAACCTATCCCAAGGCCCTTATACCACACGATATATCCAAAACTGCTTCGTTGCATGGTCCACTTCGCACTTTGCTACATTCTTCATTGTGAACTCCCATCCACAAAATGTAGAGTCTTCACCAAAAATTAGGCCAAGTTGGGTGCGCCCAACAAAAAGGCCAACTAGGTTTGAGACTTCTACAAACCACCGACCACAGACATGGGTGAGGGAAATCTCTCTTCAGTCAGTCACTGCTATGCTATATTCCAAGCATGAATGTGGCATCTGATAAAACACATCAATCAAAACCATCCAGGACTTTCAGAGGCCAAACCACCTCAACCCATCAAATAGTGATTCCACCTCATGGTTGGAAATAAAAAACCATCACCATGTTGGTCTCTATAGAAGCTTTCTAGGGCTCCGGAACATTTGTTGAAACCAAGGCTCGAAGACTAGTAACTCAACCCACATCTTCCACTTGGCACTAGAGAATTTGTCTAACCAAGACTCTAGGACTAGTAACTCAACCCACGAAGGGCGCCCAAGCATTTGTCCAACGAAGGCTCTAGGACTAGTAACTCAACCCAAGCTCTTACAGGGCTCCAGAGTGTTTATCCAACCAAGGCTCTAGGAATTAGTAACTCAACCGAAACTAAAGGAAACATGAGAACCAAAATGAAAAATAAAGAAATGAACCCACAAAACCATTGTTATCTAGGAAATGGTAAGGCTAGAGATATCCACTGTCAATCTAGGCAATCCTCCTTGCTCACAAAAGATCATAACCAAGAAACCATATGCATATGCCATGCCTACCAAAACTAGTGAGGAAAACATGCAACTCGATACCTGCAAACAAAAACCATTGTAGTTGTTTATCCTGATGTCATCTTCCCAAATCCTACTCTTCCTTTTCCTTCTTGCTCCAAAAATCAAAGTATTTCACACTCCTCCAAGAGTGCTCCAAGAAACCTCTAAGCGCCCAAGAGTATGAGTGAGTTAGATAATAGAGAAAGATGTTTAAAACTGAACTAACAAAAGTTTGTCAACTGATCTTCAAAAGCCTTTTTATTAATGAGGCTTCTATTTTCTTCATTTTCCATCATTTTCTTTCATTTTCCTCTTCACATGCAACGTATGACCTTTCACCTCCCTTTTCTGCTAATTTCCATTATTTTCATAAATAAATGTGCAAAAATGTCATTTTTCCTTTCCAAATCATTTGCCATTTCCCTTGCAAATTTACTTAACCATTAATCAATCACCAATGATCACCATCATTATGTTTTTTTCCCAACATTCAGCTTGGAATTAGTCTTCCATCAACTATGGTTATTATCTTTCCTTTAGTAACATTACATGGATTTTTGACCAAGGCTGTTACAATGATCTTGGTTTATATTGGTAACCACACACCTATTTCACTTAGAGATCCAACATTGTTCCTTTCAATTTCCCTAGTTATAACACAATGTACTATTTTTGACAGTTTTTCGGGTCTTGAACTTCCAGAGCCATTTTGAGGCCCTCATAGACATTTTTTTTGGAAAATTAGTAAACTAATAGCCTACGACAGGGGTTTTTCGTTGAAATATGTAGTCATAAGATAAATCCTTTAACGAGGTTTCGTATGCAGCAAGCAAATATCATATGCCAAAGATATGATGCCAAGAATTTGGTGTACCAACTAACCCAAACAAGGCCCACAAACTTTTAAAACTTCATCTCTAAGGGTTAGGTTATTGGATGTTTGGGGTTTTCCATTTTTTCTCAATAATAAAAAGGCTCGCAAGTCTCATTGTAACATAGTTCAGAGGCATGCAGTCAACAAATCTCTTCTGAGAGATAAGTTAACATCATCTAAGTTAGTTTGTTTCCATTCTACATGTAAACAATTTTTAGTATTTTCTTATTAATGAATTGAAGTTCAGTTTTCCCTATAACTCTGTGTTTTTATTTAAAACGATATTTCATTTCATTGCTACATAAATTTGGATCCACTAAAGCTTCACTTTGGAGTGTAACTTCTCACTTTGATTAAATTCGTATATAAGAGCTTAAATATCAAGGTTGAATGGTAGGCCAACATAGATATTAATAGAAATAGTGATGACTCAAATATCTGGTCATATGATGCAACCCGATATATCGATTTACAATTAATAAAAAATTATTAACATAATTGAATTATTGGAACATATTTTTAGAAATAATTTTCCCTAACATATCATCGTCCCAAAACTTGAGAGCATCGATGAATTGTTCAATATAACATCGAAATATTTGTTTCTCGTTGCATTTTTGCGAAGAGATGACATTTTGAAACGCATGCATGCTCTCCCTCAGAATGAAATTTATCTCTTCCTACTTTATATGGTTGTATCTTATTGACATCTTCCACAGGTTGGTGAACAACCATAGAGTTTCAAAATATCGTAGGTACACAAGTATCATCACTATCCATGTTAATTGATGAAATGTCGTAATGCTGAAAATGTTGGCATTCAGTTTCTAAGGTTATTCATCATTTAATCAAAAAATAAAATTGTTGGTGAGTTACTTCGAGACAAATTATGAATGAACTCATGGATCAATACCCATATAATTAAGCAACAACTACAATTATAAGACTTTCCATGTATTGTGGGAACCTTTCAAATTTGGTGAAATGTTTGTGATACAAACAATATATTTAACAATTGTGTAATGCATGCATGTATATATTTCTAGAAGTCATAATGGGACATCGAATCTCAATGTCTTCTTCTTCACGGTGGACTATTGTTTATTGGGAATATTTTTTCCTATACGGTGACCAAATTACAAGAATCAATTCTTCCTGTCGATAAATAAAAAAAAATCCTCACGAAAGACTCGTATTTCCCTCTGTTAAGGTGAGTAGGGGGAATATTAGCAGCATGGTTTGAGAAACAACTTTTCTTAGTACATTTCTTTTTGATTTTTCATTTTATAATCCTCTTGAATCACGACCAAAAATATTCTCGATTCATACATCCCCATTTTGTTCACTTCGGATCCAATGGCAAATCTAACGAAAATATTTCTTGAATTGGCACCTTTGATCTATGTGTATTTGGAATACTTCCACAACTTTTTTTCATTTTTAAATACACAAGAATTCAAAGCTCGCTTGAATTGTACAAGGTTCTTGCAGTAGAGGGCAGTGCATCCTAGAATGAATGTCGAAGAGCATGGAAATTACACGTTGCATCGTATTCGCATTAAGTTCCCTATGCAAAGAACGAAGTTGTTTGTTGTTAGGGTTTATTTGATTGTTGGTTCTAAGTAGCGGGTGCCTAAAACCATGAATTGGCTGACATAAAAGCTCAAAAGGACAACTGTGTTTCCACTAGTTTCACTTGTATTCACGCCTTTGTAATGGTACTTTAATAATTATTATTTTTTCTCAATTATGCAACCGCAAGTTTTAGCTGCCATTAAATTACAACCACATAGCTATGCACTTGACATAATCATTATGACTGGGGAATGGAATCATTGCCGATTTCAACCGAGTTCTGCTTAACACCTGTCAATCACCTGATGAAAACATTTTATTGTTGTAGATTACATGCTACAACATACATGACATGAAAGCGTCAAGAACGTGTCTAATAACCATCCATTCTCACAGATTCTACCTTATCATTGCATTATCAATCTGCTCTTCAATTCAATCCTCCATTGTGTCTTCACTTTCACTTCATTGATAAACTCCAGTGAAAAATCAATGGTTTGTTTTCCAACTCTCTCATGATTGTGATTTTCCATTCCAAGGCCACCGCTTTATCGTGCAAGCCCTTGGGAAGTGGAAGCCCAAATCCACTGTGGGTGCCCATGAAAAGCAAGAGTCGAACTTGCTTATCCATGGGAAGTTGGAGTGCTATCGGTTTTTTATGCCACAAACATTGATAGGATTTGAATGTTGGGATCTATATTCCTTAGCTTACTTCTTCTTCTTTAGTGACTCGATCTCCAGCTTCGACCATGTCACAGTTCTTGACATGAGACACACTGTACAAGATTATTGCCACAACTTATGATTATCGAGCACATCAAGTTCAAAACTCACGATTTGCAGACTTTCATTTGGATTGAAAGGTCGACTTCTTAGTTAGTTGTTGGCCTTTTCTCTTGTCATCACTAGTTTCCAGCTGATTAGGACCATTGAAGAATTACGACCAAGAAGAAGAACTAGATCCTAAATATGATTTGAGAGAACGAACTAGTGTCAATGAAATACGCTATTAATGTGATAAAAGAACACCATAGTGGGATACTATTGTAACTTTCATATTGGCTGTCATCGCGGAAGCAAATAAATGGATAAAATATTGACATCATGTGAGTTATTGGAAATGCAATAAGAAAATCTTAATTTAATTTGTTATTAAATTAAATTAGGAACTAAGTTGTAATTCCATGTCTCATGACAGCTCGTAATAGTTAGGTAAGTTAATTTTACTTAGTTGGCTCAGTTAATTCAAGTTGAGGGTCCAACTAGAATCATATAAAGTGTTTCATACCTTTTAGGAGCTCTGGTTGAGCTTATTTTGAGTTGTAATTATTTAATTTATTCTAATTTAATTAAAGTCAATTAAACTAGTTCCAGCTAATTGAGGAATTAGTGGGAGATCTAGTAGTGATATGTAACCTATAGTAGTGGGGTGTAACCAACAATGATCAACCAATAAATTGAAGATTCACTCATTATCAACTCACGAATGTCAGATCAGAGGAATATCGAGTAGAGATTAGAGTTTAGGGACACTGTATGATCAAATGTATTATCATCTAAATTGTACAGGTGGTGCATGTAATAAGAGGAAGGCCTATGAGGATCACCCAATTCATATTTGTGGAATTTCCCAATTAAATATGGGCTAATTCCTAAGGAAACTATTCAAGGAACTAACTAGGATCTTGGAGGATTGCATAATTAACTTAGTAATGGATTGGGCTTGTATGGGAAATAGTCAGGTAGATAGAGATAGTGGAGAGGTTGTTGAAGCTTGAGAAAAGCATTGTAATCTTCTTATATTTTTCGATTAATGGAATATATAGATAGCAAGGATTCTTAGTTGTGGCTTTCCCCAAAAAATCGTTGTGTTATGTGTGATTAAATTCTTTCTCTTTTATACTGCATGATTTCATCGATCGTTTATTATTTTTGCTGATAAGTATTGTATATTCAAGTCAATTTTTTAGCCTATCACAATCTACAGTTTGAATCTACAAGAAATTTATACATGGTATCAAAGCTAAAATCACTATAGAATAGGAGAACATGAGTTTTTCATTTGCAGGAGAAATCGAATTTGCAGTATCATAATTCAGATCTACAATGATGTTGTTTTATAGATTGAGACTCAAATATGCTCATGAGGGTAGTTTGAACTATATTTCTTGGAAGGACAAGATAGAGGCAGTGTTGGAAGACAATGGGCTTAAGGAATTCATAGATAAAGAATTTTTTAAGAGAACTGATGCTCAAGATCTAGCAGAGTGGAGAAAGTGCGTGATGAAGGTGAGAATGATTAACCTATAAGGAGTTTGAGATCATATTGTCTTGAATCTCCATTCTAAGGAAACTCCATTTGCAATGTGGAAGGTTTGACAAACTTGTTTCAAAACAACAGCGACCATAGGAAGCTCGTACTGAAGGACAAGCTTAGAAAGATCAAGATGGAGAAAGGCGACTCAAAACCGAAGTACTTGACCAAGTTCACCCAAAGTTGGGATGAGCTTGGAAGTGTCGATGTTATAGTGCATGAAGATGATCTAGTGAGCGTAGCACTTCTAGGCCTTCCCAAGAGTTGGCACAACTACGAGTACTTAGTTAATGGGAGGGAGAAGCTACCAGAGTGGGAGCAATTATGGTTTGACTTGGTATAAGAAGATATTCGACGGAACACCGGAGATGGATCCTAATCCAAGCTTGATGATGAGGAGAACTGTGCCTTAGATGGAAAGGAGAAGAAAGGTAAGGGGGAATCATCCCATTCGAAATCAGATTTCAGTCAGGGTGGCAAGAATAAGGACATGTCGAAGATTAAATTCTTTCATTGTCATGAGAGGAGACACTATTCCACAAATTCTTTGCACAAGAAGGTCGATAAGAAGCCTGCAGGAGGAGCGATAGGTGAAGCTCTTGCTTCACAATTTGAGCTAGATTTCATCCTCATCATTTGCATGGTGACATCAATGATGGGCAGTGTGTGTTACCTAGATAATGGAGCGTCATTCCATATGACTAGCAATAAAGAGTTCTTCAGCGACTTGGAGGAGAAGGAGATGATGGGAGGTGATGGGAGGTATAGCATGAATGACATCGGTACTGTTATCTTTCAAAGATGTTATGTTCTCCTCTCACATTAAAATATTTCATGTACGTTATGGGTTTGAAGAATAATTTTATTTCAGTTGCCATGTTAGAGGACCGTGGCTATGATGTGATATTTACTAAGGGAAAGCCTTTCCTTCGCCACATAGCCTCAGGATAGGTGAAGCGAATCGAGGTACATCTGAAGAACCTCTACAAATTAGATTTATAATTCTACGCTTCTTTGGGTACTAAAGAAGAGAAGGTGGAGAGTCGAGAAATCGATGAGTTATGGCATAGAAGATTGGGTCACTTGCACTATAGAGCTTTCAGGACAATGCAATAAATTTCTACAGGACTTCCCAATGGTACACTAGATAAGAGAGACATAGGCAAAGGGTGTACATTGAGGATGTACACCAAGGCTTTCTTTCATGATAGAGAAAGTTGAGTGTAAGCGATCCTTGATCGAGTTCACTCAAATTTGTGTGGACCATTCTCAATAGTGTCGACGGTCAAGCACATGTATTATGTAATATTTGTTGATGATTTTTATCGTAAGTGGTGGATTTTCTTCATGCAGAGGAAAGATCATAAGTTCGCTAAATTTTGTGAATTTAAAGCACTTGTTGAGAAAAATACTGGTAGGAAAGTTAAAGCCCTCAGAAGTGATAATGGTAGAGAATATGTATCGAATGAATTCCATAAATTTTGTGTAGCGGAAGGCATTCCATGGGAGTTAATAGAACCTCATAACCCAAAATAAGATGGGGTGGATAAAAGGAAGAACAAAATTATTTTGTGAGCGGCACAAGAGATCAAGAGATCTTACATGATCAGGGCCTACAATTGCACTTTTGGGCTAAAGTATGCAACAAACTCTTTTATTTGCAGAACAGAAGCCCTCATCGAATTCTCGGGATGAGTACACCAAAAGAATATATTTCAGTTAAGAAACCAGATGTGGCACACTTCAATATCTTTGCTTCATCAGTCTACTATCATGTTACCAATGATGTATGGAAAAGGATAGACCTAGCAGCTGAGTTGGGAATATTTGTGGGGTATAGTGATACACCTCATAACTATTGGGTTTACCTTCTATCGAAAATAATGACAATGGTTCGTAGAGATGTGAAGTTTGATGAAGAGAAGGACATGAGATGTTGCCTTGAGAGAAAGCTTCATTTACATGTAGATCAGGATATTTTAGCTCTAAAGCATGAACCTTAGGAGGATGTGGAGTAGCCACATGCAGAGGAGTAGAGAATGGAAGCACCCACTCATGCAATGACTTCTAGAGATAGAAGGAATCACACCAAAGAGGTGGATAGATTGATGTGTGATGATAGAGATAATGTGGGAGCACCGACATCACAATGTAGGCAGAGCAGGTCACTAGATTAGTACACTAGCTACATGGCTATGATAAGCGACAATGTAGAGATTGGGCCATCATCATTCAATGAAGCGTTGTAGCAACCCGTATGGGTTGATGCCATGGTTGAGGAGCAGGACTCCATTATTAGAAGTAATGTTTGGGAAGTGGTCACAAGACAGACAAAAAAGTTAGTGGTTATTTCTAGATGGATTTACAAGGTAAAGAACGTAGGAGATGGGAGTGTGGAGAAATACAAGGCCATATTTCTAGCTATAGGGTTCTCTTAGGTGGAGGGAAATGATTACGATGACACATTTTCTCAAGTAGAAAGGTACTCTTTAATCAGGTCTATTCTAGCACTGTCAGCGCAGATGGGATGGAAGATACATCAGATGGATGTGAAGACAACATTCCTCAATGTTATGATTGAGGAAGAGGTGTATATTGAGCAACCAGAAGGATTTCAGACCTTCAACAGAGAGTTGCATGTGTGCAGACTCCAGCGAGTGTTGTGTAGACTAAAACAAGCACCACGTGCTTGGTACACCAGGATTGACAGTTATTTCACTGGGGTGGGCTTCACCAAAGGTGAAAGAAGATGTGATCCCTTACCTTATTTTTCTTGAAGGTAATTTTTTTATTATAGTATCATATGACAATGATTTGATTATAAGAGGTGATGAGAAGTTAATAAAATCTTGCAAAGAGGATCTTGCAAAAGAATTCAAGACGAAAGACCTGGGGCTCATGCATTACTTTCTTGGTATAGAAGTATGGCAAGAAAATGGGGAACTCTTTGTCTCTCAGGGCAGGCATGCCAATGAGAGATTGAAGAAGTTCCACATGGAGAGGAGCAAACACATGGAGACTCCTCTAGTAGTTAATTGGAGGAAGGAAAATACTACATTAGGTGAAGTAGTGAAGACTACTATTTATAGACAAATTGTGGGGTCACTTATGTATTTGGTGAACACACGACCAGACATGTGTTTTATAG
Source organism: Pinus taeda (assembly GCA_000404065.3). Taxonomy (NCBI): domain Eukaryota; kingdom Viridiplantae; phylum Streptophyta; class Pinopsida; order Pinales; family Pinaceae; genus Pinus; species Pinus taeda. Next base: position 61,859 of record APFE030330653.1, read on the forward strand.
TTAACCAACTTAGTCAACCCATGTTTAATCCAACCAAACTTTATTGGACGGAAAATAAACATGTGTTGAGATACCTCAGAGGTACCACTCATTTTGGTCTTTGGAACAAATGGATTGAAGGAGTGAAGCTTCAAGGCTTCACAGATGCAGAATGGTCAGGGACTCCATCCGATAGGAAGAGAACATTAGGGGGAATCTTCAGTATTGGGTCAATAGGAGTTTCTTGGTACAATAGAAAGTGGAGATCAGTTGCACTCAGATTAGCAGAAGTATAGTACATGGCTGCTAGTCCAAAAAATTTTGAGGCTATCTCGATGAGGTATATCCTTGTTCGACTATTTGGTCAGCAGATGGATCCTACAGTGATTTACTATGACAATCATAGTTGTATGAAACTCTATGAGAATCTATTTTTTCATGATTGGTCCAAGCATATCGACATCTGGTATCACCATCTATGAGATTGTGTGCAGAGGAGAATCATGTTGCTAGAGTACATTCCTACAGAGGCGAAGGATGTAGATATTTTGAAAAAGGCATTGTCAATATGAAACTTCATGTTTCATAAACGTATGATTGGGGTAGAAGATAATCACTTTCTTGTTGAGATGGAGTGTTGAAAATGCAACAAGAAAATGCTAATTTAATTTGTCCTTGAATTAAATTGTAATTCCATATCCCGTGACAAATTGTAATAGTTAACTAATTTTATTTGAATTAGTTGGCTCAGTTAATTCTAGTTGAGGGTTTAAATAAAGTCATGTAGAGTGTCTACTACTTTTTGGGAGCCTTGGTTGAGGTTATTTTTCGTTTTAATTATTTAATTATGTCTAACTGAGGTAAAGTCAGTTAAACTAGCTCCAACTGATGAAGGAATTAGTGAGAGATACAGTAGTTGGGTGTAACGTGCAATAGTGGGGTGTAACCAACAATGATCACCTAGTAAACTGAAGATTCACTCATAATTAACTGATGCATGTCATATTGAAGAAAGACCCAGTTGAGATTTGAGTTCAAGGATAGTGTACTATCAGTTCTATAATCATCTAAATTGAACATGTGGTGCATGCAATTAGAGGAAGGCCTATGAGAATTGAGAAATTCATAATTGTGGAATTTCATAGTTAAATATGGTTTGATTCACAAGGAAATTGTGCAAGGAAATAGAAGCTTGACTGGAAACAAAATTTGATAAGGATTGGCATGAGCTTGTCTAGGAAGTAGTGAGATAGATAGAGATAGTGCAAAGGTTTCTTAGGCTTGAGAAGATCACTCGAATCTCCTCATATTTTATTATGAATGAAGTATACAAATAACATGGGGTTTTAGATGTGGCTTTCGCCATAAAACCATTGTGTTATGCGTGATTGAATTCTTTCTCTTTTATGCTTCATGAATTCATCAATTGTTTATTGTTTCCGCTAATGAGTAGAGTAGATTCAATTAAATTATTTTATCATATTACAATCTTCATTTTAAATCTACAAGTAATCTCTACGTGAACCTCCCTGAGAAATTTTTTTGAACTCCCTTTGATAAAACATAAAATTCCCTCTGCATTTCTCGTGCACCAATTGATTTATGTATCCAGTGTAGTGACAAAATTTGTCATAATTCACAAATGATTGAGCCAACTAGAAATAAAGGGTCTATTGAAGTTCTATAACATGTCTAGACTCCATGAACCCTCCTACATTTTTGCCCACTGTGTAGGTCATTACAGCCATGCTCTCGAGACTGATAAAATGATTTTGTGTTTAGAAATCCCTCACATTACTTCTGATAACTAGCTTGGATCCATGTAAAATGGTCTCCATAGTTTGAAATCAACTACTTCTAGCACACATCCATGCAAACCAATCTCTCTAGATCAAAAACAAATCACATCATAAGTAATTATTAATATAATTTTTTGAGGCATATATTGAACATTCATTAATGTTCCCATTTTTTTCACAGAAACATACACTGAAAATTCTATTTATGTTGGGCCTAAATGTGAGGAAGTATCATTGTGCAAAAGCAGGTGGGGCTTGAATGTGCATAAGTATTTGTGTGGGGATGTGTGGAGTGTGGAAGTAGACGCTATTTGGCGATCACATTCTACCAACCGAGGAGGTTGGCCCTGACTATGCGAAAGTATGGTTATGCACAAATTTGGAGCGCAGAAATGTTGGTGAGAATAGACATTAAAGCATCACTGAGAATAATCATTACAAATTATTGAATATTCACTAATGTGCCGATTTTTCTTATGAAATATACATTGAAAATATTATTATTGTGGAGCTTGAATGTGTAGAAGTATTGTTGTGCAGAAGGAGGCGAGGCTTCAATGTGTGTAGCGATGGTTATCCGTAAGTGTGGAAGCACATGTGAGAATAAGAATTAAAGCATGAGTGAGAATAGTCATTAAAAAAATAGAAATTTAAAAAAAATATATTGGAGATCTTTAAAGGAATATAGTTTATTTAAATTTCTTTCTTTTTGTTGTGTAGAAGATCTGCACAAAAATATTTAAAATTTGTTTAACCTCCCAAATTATGTAATAATTTAATAAATGTGATAGTCATTTTTTTAATGTAGGAAAAAGTCATAAGAATAAGTTGTGAGCCTTTTACGTAAAGAATCAATTGCTTCTATAATATTTTTTTCATCTTCTTGGATTTTTTTTTGGTAATCCAATCATCAAATGTCTCCACATTATTTATGATTTGATTAATATAAAATATTTTAGTGGTCGTTGACAGAGTAGAAGAGGAATGATACGATGCAATCATGGTGTAACTTAAGCTCTAGTGACATTAATAATTTCATATGGTTCACATACTACGTATTTGCAATAGCTTTGTTCAGCGTCCTCGCTCCCCCTTCTCCCTTCACCTATGTAAAAGACTTACAATCATGTCACTTGTAGTAGCATAATAGTGGTAGTTACAGTGTAGAACACTCACTAATAAAATGACCACTCACAAAATTAGTTATTTTTTAAATTTTAAAATGAATTATCTTTGACCAAGAAAATTATGCGCCATGAAAACTTACTCAACCAATTAAAAAATTAGAAAAAATATCTATAGAAAATTATTAAATTATTTTTAAAAATTTTAAGAAAATGTTTCCTAAACTTTGATTAAAATTACATTAAAACAAACAAACCAATGCAAAATGAACCACTTTCACATGAAACGAATACTATAACCCCTATTAAAAAAACTAATAACTACTTGTACTAACACATTTAAAAGAGTGACCCCACAAATTTTAAAGGCATCAAAACACAAATTTTAAAGATGGACTAATCATTCATATTAATGGAAAACAATTATACCATTTTGAATAACACATTGATAAGACATAAAAGAGTAGGCTCTTACTTTTTCCAAATATATTTTAAGTGGTGAAAAATTAAAAGATGAATATTAATTTATAAAAACATGTAGTAACATTTTTTATCTATAATTAATTTAAAAAACAATTCTACCATTTTCTTATAAAAGATGGTTATGTGAGTAATTGAATTTTATTCTTAAATACATGGTTTTGTAAATAATTCAATTTTATTCTTAAATATTA
>APFE030330653.1:67123-101314 GCA_000404065.3 Pinus taeda
AATTTGAAAAAAAATGTTTGTACTTAAAAAATTTTGATCTTTATCAATACTAGATAAATCAATAGTTAAGATGAATGGTAATGCAAACATTTAAAATGATTGGTAATATAAACATATCAAGTTTAATTCTTTATCCTTAAATTTTATTTTTGAATTAATAAATAAATGGAATGTTTTGAAAATTACTATTTTTTACAATTAGAATTTATTATAATTTGGATAATATTTTGGTAAATTTTAAACAAAATTATTCTGAATATTCTAATATATATATATACTTATGACTTTCTTTATCATAAAACTATATTATTCTCATTACTTCTTGTTTTTCTTGTTTTCTTTACCATCATATGATATTATATTATAATAACATAATATCTTAAACAATCATATATATATATTAGTTATTATGATAATTATTTCAATTTTATTATTAATTAACACATTTTCTATTTCTAATTAACATTTATTGAGATGGAACAATTTAGGAATCTTTTTTTCTTTTATCTCTTTATCCTTCTAGCACATGGAATGTTCTTGTTTTGTGTGGTTGATGAAAAGCTAAATTTTCCTCAGGTTGGGGAGAGCCCGACTTGAGTTGACATAGTGTATGGAATTATTCAAACTAGTTTGTAAAAATCACTAAAAATCAATTGAAGTTTAATTTCCGTTAAATAAATTAAATATTAATATTTTTTTTAGAAAAATGGTTATATAGCTTTAGAAATAATTATTATTTTAAATGATTGATAATTATTTCTTTTGTAAATGAATATATCTAAATTATATTAAGAGGGGGGAAATTACATATGTTTACGTTCAAGTTTGTATTCTCTATTTTTGAAGTAGAAAATTGGAGATGAAAAGTTGAAGGGTTTTAAGTTACCGATGAAGGAGAAAACTGGAGATGAAAAGTTGAAGGGTTTTAACCCATGAAGGAGAAAAAAGAGCCTCACGGTCTTATGGTTTGAAAAAGCAGCTTATAGTTAACAAAAATCATTCTTCTAAGAAAAAGCATTACATAATTGTTTCATGAAGAGATAATATTGGCCTGCATCTAACCATAAGGATCGAGGACACATTATTGCCAACCTTCAAGAGGAAGAAAATGGAGCCGCCCTTTTGAGAGGCCATATTAGAGTGAAAAAATTGACATAAAATTCCCCATGGTACCGAGTTGCTAAATTCTACCATATTGAAGTTACATTATTTCCATGCTCGTACCGTATTGCACACTGGCACTGCCTTGAGCCTATATACTTCCAGTGTCCGCCGGAAGCTTCCTCATAATGTAGCAACAATAGGGATGAAAACGAGAAGGAGAGGAGGGCATGCAAACCACCGAGGGCAAGGAATCATGGGCGGGTGGGGGTTAGGCCATAGGAGTGCAAGGAATGGGTAGGGAGGAGGAGTTTATCGACAAAGAATGGGACCGAGTCACTAAATTCTACCATATTGAAGTTACATTATTTCCACGCTCGTACCATATTGCACATTGGCACTGCCTTGAGCCTACATACTTCCAATGTCCACCGGAAGCTTCCCCATAATGTAGCAACCATAGGGATGAAGACGAGAAGGAGAGGAGGGCATGCAAACCACCGAGGGCATGGAATCATCGGCGGGTGGGGGTTAGGCCATAGGAGTGCAAGGAACAGGTAGGGAGGAGGAGTTTATCGATGAAGAATGGGAGGGGGATGGAGCATGGGAGGAGGAGGAGGGAATGTTGGGTGAGAGTTTGACGCAGAGGATTCTATCAAGGCACCTGAGTGAGGAAACATGGGGATTTTGGTGAGGAAAGAGATTTGTAATCAAACTGGAAGCTTACAACCTCTCTTGGGAACTTTCCTTCAAGTGATATGCGAGGAGGTTCGTGAGTGCCCAAAGCCTAGGGTGACCCCTATGAATTTCCACCTTTTCCATGGCAAGTACCTCCCTATGAATGGGCTCAAGAATTCGATGATAAAGCATCGCGATAATGATGGTGGACTTCCCTATGAATGGGCTCTGGAATTCCATGATAAAGCATTGTGATAATGATGGTGTTATCAAAGGTTGTGGGATGGCACCGTCGACCACTTCCTCCATCGGGGCATTGGCTACTCCCCCTGTCATGATTCATTGTTAGAAGGCTGCAAAGTAGAGTCACAACATCATATCCAAGGAAAGTGGCAAGGAATATGATAAGTGGTGAATAGAAACGGAAGAATGGAATGTGCATGGTTATGAATAGATTATTGCGAGGGCGCAAGAGGAGATGAGCCGTGTACATGGACAACTCGAGTTCGAGAAGAGGAGTAATGGCCATGACTACCACTTGGTCAGAGGAGGCAAGCCATGCGGGGGCTGATGGTTGTGGGCCTGAGGAAGTGTGCCAAGGGCTAGTGGATCACCCGGATCATGTGAGAATGACTAATAATTATTAGTATTCATTTACATTTATTTATGTCCATAGTTCTATAACATACTAAAATTATATCTTGGGATAGTTATTACCGAGTGAAAATTGGATATACTATAAGAGCACAAGTGAGTGAAAATTACTCTTCGTGGCTTTTTTTTGGTCATCAAATATGACCTAAACAAGGAGGAACATCATCCAATACCATCAAATTTTTTTCATTGACCATGAGTTATGAAAGGTGCTTTTCAAAGTTATAAAATCATATTCCCAAAATATTTATTTTCTATATTAAAAAAATATAAAATATCAGTGATAAATAATATTCCCAAAATATTTGTTTTTAATGTTAAAAAATTATAAAACATTAGTATAGATTTTGGTTTTGTATAATTATCTATAGTTTCATTTTTTATCTAAACTCTTGTTTTCTAATTTTACCTTTCTTCTTCTAATTTTATTTTCTTGCTTTTACATGCTTCCATTTTACTAAATCTTCATTTTTTTATTTTAATTAAACTATATTTGAATTGGACGCTACTATATACATATATTTAAATTAGACACTACTATATACATACCTAAGAAAAATTACAGAACACATCACTTCACTTATGGAATACCTAACTTATAGAATACCCTTTTCAAAATTTTCTAATTTCAAGAATGCTCATTCTATTTTAAAATGGTGAAAATGAAAGTGTCAATGAATTAATAAACATATTCTTTAAAATAATATTGGTTTTAACTTTATGCAGGTGGCACATTTGCATTGTACTCCTTGATATGTCGACATGCCAAGGTAAGCCTCATCCCAAATTATCAACCAGAGGACAGGGAGCTTTCAACATATAAGATTGAAACACCCAACAAACAGTTGAAAAGAGCTTTGGCCATTAAGGAAGCTTTAGAACAAAGCATTGCTGCCAAGACAGCTTTATTAGTTTTAGCCCTTATAGGAACGGCCATGGTAATTGGAGATGGTCTATTGACGCCTTCCATATCAGGTACCATGCCCATAGACGAATCTATTTTTATTTTAGCAAAATACAACAATTATTTAACGAAGTATTTAATAATTGTCAGTCCCACAAGTGGTAACAAAAGACCTTTACATCCCAATAATAAAGTGGCCTCCATGGAGAAAGGTATAGTAATTTAATGTGTGTTACAATTAACCTTATTTTGTATGTGTATGAAACAGTTCTATCGGCAGTGGGAGGGATAGAATCTCAAGCCTCAATGAGCCAAGGTAAGAAGTATTCCTCTTCATATATGATATAGCTTAGGGTTAACTCAATAGATCCTACTGGTTCATATAAAGTCTCACGTCTTCACACATAGATACTAGCGAATTTGCATTCATAAAGGAATTTGATTTGAGTTTGAGGTTGCAGATACAGTTGTTTCGATAGCTGTGGCGATCCTGATTATCCTCTTCTTAGTCCAGAGGTTCGGAACCGATCATGTGGGTTACGCGTTTTCACCTTTTATTCTGATTTGGTTTTTGTTAAACTGGGGGATTGGGCTGTACAACCTTGTCAAATATGATCCAGGCGTCTTACGTGCTTTCTATCCAAAGTATATTATTGATTATTTCAGAAGAGACGCCAAAAAGGCTTGGATTTCCCTCGGAGGAGTCATGTTGTGCATAACAGGTGTGCAATTTTTCCTGTCTCCCATTTCAACATATTTTGAAATATACTCTAATTGTTTTGTCACATAGAAACACTAACTCTATTGCTTGTAAACTGTACTGTATGATGCAGGAAATGAAGCTATGTTTGCCGACTTGGGCCACTTCTCTGTTCTCTCAATTCAGGCATGTCGATTCACTGCACGCTCCTTCAATTTTAAATTGTTTCTATTTCAATGAAAACTTTTGGTACTTTCTTCAATATTTAAATTACTTTTCATTAACATAAATCTACCCAAAATAACTAAATATAACAGTAGCTCAAAATTAGACTGTTAAAAATAAGCCCAAATCCTAGATTTGGGCTAGTTCACCACAAAAACTGTATATCAGCTGGTAATGTCTGAAACATTTTGAGCACCATGCCTCTGACCAAAACAAAGATATTTAATGCAAACAGCATTGTCTCAAAAGGACAATGCAGAAATAAACCAAAGGTGACAGAGCTGCCACTAAATTTCTAAATATCCGAGACCTCCGTAGCCCACCACAGGAGAAGACTGAATAGGTTAACTCCTTATCCCTATATATATGCATGGGTATGGGATTTAGTTTGAAATTTATATGGTTTTGACTGAATAGGTTAACTCCTTATCCCTAGGGTATGGGATTTAGTTTGAAATTTATATGGTTTTGATGAATTGAAACATAATTTTTTTTTCATAATTTTTTTTTCAAAGTATAAGATTATAAAATTATTAAAAATAAAAGGAAAATTGATGATAATTTAGAAGTCAAATTAGCAATGGGATTACTCATAATAAGCTAATTCATTATGATTATTTAAAAGGCTTAGAATATATGGTTAATAATTAGTATATTGCAAGTTTTCACTCTTGATGTTTTTATTGTTTGGGCTGCTAACTCATGTCTTTAAGTTTTGGGTTGTTAATTTGTTTCTTTTGGAAAGAGAAGCTCTTCCCCATATATAAAAAGTTTGATTTCTAATAAGCTCATTATCACCAAATTTATGAAGCCTTGAAGTTCATTCTACAATATAGTATGATGTGTAAAAGCTTCTATCCATCACCAAAATTGAAATTTTATTTATGTTAATCTAAATAAATTTTTTATAAAACCTAAATAAATAAATAATTGAAAAATGTTGAAAAAAATGGATTCTATAACTCGTATTAAAAGTGTATATAAAATAAAATATATTTATTTTACCTTTTTGTTCTAAAAAGAATTGTATGAATTCTTGATTACGAAGCTATCCTAAACCGTTTGATCTAGGACACTCAAATTGTCCCATTTACGTTAGCCTTTTTTTCATTGGGTAAATAAATGCAAAAACCAATGATCTCGATGCTCTTAAAATCTACCAAACCCTATGGCCGAAGTTCTACAAAATAAATTTACCTCCCAGTATATGGGTCTCCAACCTCCCCCATAGTTGGAACTGGATTTAGGGGCGAATTCATCATGGTTTGATTGTTGTTTATCATTCTATTAGTGACCAACACGGAGAAGCCAGTGGCAGTACTGGTGATAACGTTACCTTTATGAGCTGTTAGCCTAAATCAATTTAGGTTGCTCAGGTTTCCTCCAGCAGCAATGATAGCTCAATTAACATTTTTAATAATCAATAATAATTATTTCACTATTGTTTTTCTACTAATAAATAAGTCAGATTAGATTTATGATAATTATTGAATGGAATATCAAATTATATATTTATGTTTATATTTATATTGAAATTGAAAATGAAAATGATTATTTAAGTTGGATTTGTTTTAATCGTACTTTTCACTTCAATGAAGATTTCTGCATCGTAAGAAATTATTTTATATATGTTTAAAAATCATTTTAGTATTATAACGATATTTTTATTTATTTTTTTTTTTTAATAATAGATTTTATTAAATTATATAAATGAAAATGTGATTATTTTATATTATAAATGAATTAAATTTTTATTACATAGTAAATATTTAACTATATTTAGTTGGTATCAGATTATTTTAATATTAAATGTATGTTATATATTATATATATATAATGAAATATAAAAAAATATTTAATATTTTTTTAAGAAAAAATTAAAAATAACTAATTTTATAGTAATTCATTATGTAATTAGAATTATAAGCATAACTTACTAGTAAACTAAGGTGAGGTTAGGAAAAAACTTTCAAACAATCAATTTCATAAGAAGGAAAAATGATATTGTCCTAAATAATAGGGTACTAATCAACACTTATGATAGTTTTTGGAGGGGCCTGATTATGCTAATTAGAGGCCTTGTATGAACCGAAAAATAAAGGATCAACCTCGTTTGTGGAAATGGAAATCCTCCCATCGTTAGGTTGTTGTAGGCCTTGGGGCCCCTTCAAGAATACCGAAATAAAATTGGCACATTTTTTATCTACTCACAGAGGTGTATGTGTCATGTTCTTCACTCTCTTGTTTCTCCCAAACTTTCCATCCTATGCAGTGATGGTGTTCATTGTGAACCAATCAATTAAATATAATAGACCTAGAGGAACCCACTATATGGTGAAAATATGTACTCTCATACAAATAAACACCTCAATGGGTACATATTTGATGACCTAATTGTGATATTCTCAATGTGCAAGTAGTGGCATGACAATAGTCCAAATTTTTATGACAATGCTCCATTTTTAAGATGATGAACCTTAATCAACATAGGAAAATTGTCCTAGGTTTACATTCTACAACTATATTTTTTAGTTTACACTATATCATTGCATGAAACACTGTTGACTCATTTATAGATATATAGTAGTAGCCAAACTCTAATAATAAATCAAGGTACCAAATCAATTATATGTCATGGAAGGTAGTAACCTAACAAGGGAACCCCCCATGACAAGATAGAAGGAGAAAGGCATCAAAGAAAATTGTTATCCATGCATAAACCTTCCAGGTGAGAAATCATCTTTAGAAAATATTCTTTTGTGTCTTCAATTTTCCAGCAAATATGGATCATGGGAGGCCAAGATCTAAGAGACTTTGAACATCTCAAGTGGAAAGAAACCACACAATGTTTTAAAAATGCACTAAGTACATAGGGAAGATAAAGATTAATGATAACCATCTACTAAATCAAAGAAACTTTTGACCACTACATTGTGGTGGAAAAATATGTCCTATCACAAATTCAAGATTATTATTTATATCCTTTTTGACTTACAATATGACGGGTGGATACCCTAGGTGGATACCATGGGTAAATACCATGGATCAATTCCATGGGTGAATGGCACTATCCATTCGGATCACCAACATTGAGGAGATTATGGTTTATGGATCCTTACGTGGGATAATTTTTCGTCTGTAAGGAAGGAACCCTCCTCTCTATCCTTAGGAATAACCATAAGTTGCAAATCTTGATGGTTTGGCACTCCAAATAAGGTTTAGAACATATTAGCTTTTATTACACAGTAAAATTGTCATAACTAAAGGTCCATCACAATTATGGGAATCTTTAATTGTGGATAACCTATTGTGAATAATGTTGCCATTGATGACAAAAAGATGTCATTGATGTCAAAGACTTGTTCAAGGTAGAAAGAATATCATTGATGGGTCCAAGGAAATAGTTTATCGGTTGGACATTTTGCATACCCTGATCAGGTGGGGTCCAAGGAAGCTTAAAGTCTATTGAGTTTTTTAAAATGTTATCAAGCTTGAGAAAAATTTTATTACATAGACCTCATTCATACTTTTCCAATGTTATAACTTGTAAAGAAAAAACCCTCCCTCATGAGTAGTCATGGCCATTTCAAAATTAACATTATTTAGAGGTACAAACTATAATTGAAAAAGACAAAACTTTGATATATTAAAGAGCACACATCTTTCAAGCACATTCCTCGTTCATTGATTAGTTCTATGGAGGATCTTGACCAAACACATACTACCTTTAACATTTTTAAAGAGTGATCAAGTTTTTATTGATTTGATGACTCCATGAAGTGAATAAGAAATTGCATGGTGGATGGTATCAAGAGATGCACAACACTTAAAACATTTTTTGAACCCAATAGAATTATGAGACAAGGAATGCATTCATTGAAGCAAAGATGGGCCAATTTTGTATCAACACTTGGAAGAAATTCATTGGATGAGTATGGTGACATATATGACACATTTTCATTCCTCTTACTCACTTGTGACATGGAAGGTCAAACACATGGCAGTCAATCACAAGGATAAAATGGGAACTCTGATACATGGTAAGTGACTGTAGGGTATGACATGGAAGCATGTATGATAGGGCAATGATATTAATAGGGGGTCATGGCACCACCCAACACTACCAAATGGAAGATCCATTTGGTAGTTTTGGATTGTTGAAAAGCCCAATAGTGAGTGGCATGTGGCATTCTTCATGCTCTGCAATAGGGAAAGATGATGTAATGTTGATGTTAGCTTGTGGATGCTAGCAATGCTCCAAGGCCTAGCCAGATGGTGTTGTCACATTTTCATATTGCTTTGGGGTTATGATTTTCAAACCTCAACAAGGCATGGTCACATTCGAATTAAAATGGTCATGTATATTACGTTCGAAATATTATAGAAATAATAAAAAAATCATTAAAAGTGTGATTGTTGTTAACTGTATTGAGCTTTAGGAGCACACACACACATGCCATGTTGCTTGGAAAAAACATAAGACACTTTTGAAGTGAAATCACCTCCATTATTAAAACTTATGCACTTTATTTTACATTCTAACTCATTTTCAGCTATGGTCTTAAAGATTTTAAACTTGTTAAATTCCTTCCATTTTCCTCTCAAAAATTCTACCCACATCATTCTGCAAAAATCGTCATGATAAGCATGAAATACAATTTAAGATAAGGTTTCGAATTTATTCAAAGACCATATAAGTCCATATGTACTAATTTCAATATCCTAGCTGATGAATATTCCTTCGACTTGAATGGTAATCAAAGTTTTTTTTCTAACCAGTCAGGGCTTCCAAATCAAGTTCTTTAATTTCGAATATTTCATAGATCTTTAAGAACATCATTATTTCCCAATTTGACAAGTTGATCAAAATTCAGATGTCCTTTGATTCCATAGACAACCCTCATCAATATTTGACAAACAACACTTGTCTACCTTTTCCTTCAAAACCGAGACATTGTTTTATGTTCTAACAACTTTAAGTACTATCTCTCTTGTCCCTGAAAATTAATTTGAAAATTTTTATATTCGAAGAACATATCATAGCCTTAGTCACACATATGAGACATAGTGAGTAAATTATGGTTCAACCCTTAAAAAAAAACATATTTGGTTTTACCTCTACCATTAGCTAGGCTTATAATTCCCTTATCCACAATTATAGTAGGTGCATTATTCCCAAAGGTCACATTACCCTTCTTGACTGATATCCATGATAAAAAATTTATTTTATCTCCAGAAATATGCCTAGAACAATCACTGTCAACATACCAATGGGTTCCTTCATTCTGGGCATATAAAACAACATTATATTTATTTGTGTTTTCCTTCCTTTCCAATATCTAAGTTGCTAGCATATTTTATCGATCTTTGGATTAGACTTTTTGCTTCCAAGTCTACAATAAACTACCCTATGGCCAGAATTTTTATAGAGATAACATTGAATCAATTTTTCAAAGGAGAGAATGAAGTTCTGAGTCTAATTGTGCTCCTCTTCAGCGTCACAATTTGATTATCAAACTAGTAAATTTGTCCTTGTTATATGAACTGTCTAAATGGTAGATTCAACCTAAAATTTACTGCCTAGTGCCCATAATTTATACAACTAAAATAGTAAACTGGAAATATGTCTTTATATCTAGGAGGAAACTTTTTTGCAAATATTGAGTTAGCTACTCTATGAAAAAATTGATTTGCCTCTCCTACATTCTCAATCTTTTATTGAATCAACTTGCTTCTTCTCTCTTCCAATAATTTATTTGTGTTTGATTCAAAATTTAACCACATTCTCCACTTATTTCTTTGCTATTATGCTATATCTATGTTGGCTAGTGTGTTCTCTTATTTTTTTAATGTTTGCACAAAGGTAACTATTTCATTTCCATTTATATCAACCGATGAGCTTCAATCAGCCTCAAATACAAGACATGTTGTATCATTGGAGACTCTTTGAGCTTTAAGGAGCTGATTTAAGCTTTGAGTGCCTTTTCCAGATTTATTATTAATCTCACCTTAATTTTTCCTTTTTTAAGTTATTTCCAATCAAAGATAATTACTCCTTCAAAACTTTCATATGCTTGATCTTTGTCATTAAGTTGTTGATTTAGAATTTCTTAAGTATTCTTACCATCTTCAATTTGTATGAGCAGAGACTCAAGAACATCAATTTTGTCCTTGATCAACAATTCCTGATGGGTTTTTATTTTTCTTTCATAGCCTCTTGCTCTATTCATGAGAACTAAACATCTGTCCTTCTATGTCAACTTCAAACTCTTCTCCATCATCGTCAACAACTTATACTTCTATATTTTCTATGGCAATGAGAATAAATTCCTTTGAGATTTCATAGGTTCTATCCTCATAGGAAGATTAGCTACCTTCACTTTCAAAAGAGCTATAATCATGGGTGTAAAATCTTTTATTGTTGGACATCATTTCATCCTTTTGCACTTTTTTAAACTTCTCTCTAGGTTCATATTCATTCTTCCCTTTTTCTAGACACTTGGAAGCATATTGACCTAACGTTCCATAGTTAAATCACTTAAAAGGTAGCTTACCTTGCTACATTCCTTAGAGTTTCTTAAGATTTCTCATGAACTCATCTTTCTCTTCATCTTATTCATAGCTTGAGTAGTTATGTTCTTCCTTTTGCTTCTAATCTACCTTGAAGGTTGACTCCTTTGTTGTAGGCTTTACATTATAAATTCTCATCTCATAGGCAGTAAAAGTGCGAAGTGATTGGTCCAAAGTGAGAGTATTCATGTATTTCATATTGTCAATGGCTGAAAATTTTGAATTAAATCTCTCACAGAGAGATCTTGACACAGTTTTTACTAATACTACTATATCCTTTAACTCTTCATCAAGACCTCTTATAATATTCACAACCTCATCAACTCTAATAAAATATCTGGAAATATCTTCATCATCATGACTCTTGAAAGACTTAAATTTCATTCCAAAACCTTGAAGTTTGGCTTCCTTTACATTGTTGTCACCTTCATAGCAACTATTCATCTTGTCTCAAATATCTTTTGCAGTAGTGCAATCTATGATGTTGATTTGTTATGATTCAAGTCGGCCAATAGGGACGACATTAATATATTGAAAATTGCATGTAAATTTCATTTTTTGATCTCTAGTAATCAATGGATGAGGCTTTTGACATTGTTCTTTCATTGGATCCCATACATCAACAACAAGTGATTGAATATAGGTTGCCATCCTTACCTTGCAAATCACATAGTTTGTTTTGTTGAACATAGGAGACCTATTGGTATGTCCTCTTTCTTGGCTTTCCATGGTCCTTGATATTTCTTCCAGTTGTTAAATTGATCCTGAAGTAACCTGGTTTTAATGATACCAATTGTTAGAAACAAGGAAAATACTGATAAGGGATGTGAATCACTATTATCAGGACTCTATAACTTTCTTTCAAAAGTAAGGAATACTAATACAAGAAACCAATAAACACTTCAACAACCACTGATATAAGCATCACAATAATCGATGCAAGAAGTAAATATTTAACACATATATTCTTCAACCCTTTCCTCAATTACTTTCACACAAAAGAAGTATTCAATTTATTGTTACAAAATTCTTTGGCTATAACTAGAAGTAATCTACTACTCCCCAATTTATCAACTGCTAATGAAAATAACTACAACCCCTAGGTTTATTAGCTAATACTCAAAGGAACTATAACCCCTAATTCATCAGTTGCTATTGAAAGGAGATCCTACCACTAATTGTTTTCCAGCCACTACTAAAATGACATGCACCCCTAGATTTGCATGTTGCCACTTGCTTCACCTCCTCGATTCATATTTCATTCAATTTCCAAAATCAAATCGTGAAGACCACATCCTTTCATAAAAAAACTCAAATTCACTCTCAATCCCTTACCCGACTCAGCACAAAGTCACCGTCAACATCCTCTAAATACATATATCACTAGCACCAATAAAATTAATATCATCCCAAGAACAAAAACATTCTTACAAATTCAATTCTATTTATAAAGAATTAGGATGATATATTTCATTATAAACACTTTAGTTATCTTTAGATCCTTTTCATGTATAAATCCCTAGTTTCGCTTATGTAACCCTTGAATTCCTCTTTTGATAACTAGTCTTGACGTGTTCTAATGGTTTTCTATCTCTTATCTACTATCCCTATGAGAAGATTTGAGTTAAAATTCTGAAATTTGTAATTCTAGAAAATAATAAGGTTTATTGTAGACTCTTACTGATTTGTCATCTCAAATTAAAACCTTCAATTTTTCCCAAAATTACCAAATCTGCCTCATTTTTCCAAAATAGTTTCCAACTTGTTTATGTAGTTTAACTAGGATTTTAGTGCTTCGCATTTTAGTACCATGGTACAAAATATATCCTAATTCACCAAATATATAACTTTCGACTCATTCATGTGATAGGCCCTCAGTATCAAACCATAGGTAGTTAAATCATTAATGTGAAATGATTTTAGGTTCGACTGCTAACGCATGAAGCCTCTATATATAACTCCTTGCTAGGCCCTTTCCTCGATAGCCTTGAGGGCTTAAATACACCAATCAACATTTTGCGCCCTTAGTCAATTTAACATGGATATATCCATGTCTTCGAGAAATGTTTAGACCACAAATTTATTTAAGAGGAAATAAAAATGGGAATTTGTTTCCAAAATACAGCAATTAATCCTTGAGGATTACATGTCCAAGTTGATTTTCCACCTGATGACTTTTGCACCTTGAATTGGTCCATGCGAATTTTCATGACACTTGTACTCACCAACTCGATGGCGCCATTTCCAAACATTATCTCCCTAGATTTTTTAGCCTATGCACTATCCAAATCTTCCAAGGTCATTCCTCTAGGGTTATGTGTCACTTCTAGACTATATGCCACTTTTGCAAGAATGGCATGTGTCACTTACTAAGTGGTTCCACATGTCACCCATTCTTAGATGACTTTGTCACCCCAGGAATGCCAAATTTTAACATGCTTACTAATGTACTGTTGACATGATCATGGCACTATGTCTCCATGTCATCTTTATGAGCTAATAAAATTCGCCGCGTGTCTTCATCCAATTTTTCCATGTGGCTAATTATATGGAGGAAGAGGGTTGCGTGATTGTCTTTTCCTGTTAAACTTCTTTATTAAAAAAAATTTCTTGATGGAAATAGGTGAGGCATTTGGTAGGAACAACTACGTTTCTCCAGGTGTGTCTCGTGAGAACATTCCTATGGAGCTGCCTTTGAAAGTTCTAGGGAATACCCTAGTCGGTGACATGTTCAGTGGGGTCCTCCCTCTTCAAATTAGTGTTTGTAGATTAGCCACATAGATATCACATCCTCCCATAATCCTATCCCTAGGAATTTAAACATACACTTAATTTCGATCTTCATGGGATAGACCTTGTCGGTTAATGTGTCTCATGGGTCACCCTTGCTCTAATGTGCATCACCTTTCCAGCCATGTCATAGTGCTTCATCAGTCCTTCCGTGTCACTCTACTTACCACCATGGTTTTTATGAACCCCCCTTGTATTGTATAGTGGTAAAGTGGGGAGGGTTTCTGCTACTAATAACAACTTTTGATATTTAGATCTATCATTTGGGACATCCAATCATTGGGACCCTATTGTCGTTACCCTTGTGCAAGCTTTAGCCCACACAATTTCTCCAATGGGTTAGAGGGGATGTGTGGCATGTGATCCACCACCTAACTTTGTCTATTATTTAATGGTCACTCGACTCAGCCAATCTTTTGCTAAACACCAAATATTCCACTATTTTTCGCAAGCTCCACCATGTTTAACTTTGTAATTCTGAATAAACTTTGACTAGTCATATCATTTGATCCTAGAGGTATTTTTAGACTTCAATATACCATTGGAATGTGCTTTCCATACTCTAGTCATCTAAGGAGTTTCCAAGTATTATTCAGATGATCCTCTAAAATGGAAACTACTCCAATTTATCTTGTTCTTCACCATTCTACCTAAAACCACCTATGCCTATATATCTATATATATGTATATGCACACACACACACACACACACACACACACAATGTAATAACCAACTTGTTAAGAAAGTTGTTAGAGATGTCACATTGGACCATGAAAATAATATTTACTTAATGTAATATTACTAGAGAACCTGAAGAGTCCAAAGATGAACTACACCACAAATCGACCCAAAGATAGGGTATGGTATATAACAAATAAGTGAGACATTAGCATATTGTTAGATATATAAATAAAAAAATAACATCCAAAATTATGATAATTGTATACAAAAAATGGTAACATCCAACATTATGGTTTATATACATAAATGAGAGATTAGCCTCCAAGAATTATGATATATAAGTGAGACATCACCCTCTATAATACCCATAAATTTATGTCATAATGAAAGAACTTACATTGGATAAAAAACATATAATAGTTAGAGAACCATACTCTTATAAGGGGGTAGTAGGTAATTATTGACAAATTCCAACGGAAAACACATTAAGAACAACGCATGTCAATAGCATCCCTACTGAGTATATAAACTAATTTGATTTATAGCTATCAAATACAAAACCTTAACAAATTACATGTAGCTAGTAAAACTTTGGCATTTTGCACCAAAACATAAGAACTGGATGTGTAGCTCATATCAAAACTAGAATAGAGGTTGAATTTCCTAGATGAAAGTACCATTCCACAACTATAACAATAGAGGACAACCTAAAATATGGATAAGAAGTCTGTTGATGAGAAATATTGTACATGGAACCAAAGCTTACTAAACTCCTGAATAGTTTAACATTTTGATATTTGTTTGGTAAGGAATCACACCTCAAAAGAAAAGATAAAAAACTTTAGTTAAATCTTATTGTGGAAATGTAAGGAAAATATTAAAATAACAAAAGTATTATAAGCCCAAAATTGAATAAGGACAATTTGAATTACCTAAGAACCAGGGTCCACACAAGGAAGCCCCAACATGTGTACACCAAATCCATTCATTAATTACCATTCAGGACATAAGGAGGAAACTATAATAGTAAGATGTGTCATGTAAGTAACCTTGTACTTTTTACCAGCTTGCAAATAGCACACTAGGGAACAAGCTATGAAAGGATTGCACTCCTGCTAAATCTTGTATAATTAAACATAAGGTAAATAAATTATCATGTATATCACTATTACATTAGAATTTAATGTCAGAAGACTAATGCTAGAATTAGTCGAGTTTTGAAAAATACGAATAAATAAACTATGAATAAATATGAATAAATAAACACGCTGAGACACTAGAAGTGCATTATAAACTTTGGATATGTATTGTAACCTTGCCTTGATTCACATGATGTCTTCAATAAGAGGTGCCATTCAAAACTTTTGCTAAAAATATATAAAGCCAAACTTCCACTTATAAAGTTTCATTAAACTTTAGTGAAGAGGACTCGTTGACTCAAATTAATATGAATTCAATGATAGCCGATCACTATAGTCCTTACAATGCCATAGGCAGAGGTAGGGACTAATAAAAAAAATATATATAAATAATATAGAGCTCCCTAAATGTTTATGTGGCTAAGAGGAACAAAAATGCACAAGAACGCTCCTAAAATCATAAGAAAAATTAGAAAAGGTTGTGATAATGGTAAGAAGTCACAAATGACTTATCTTCAAAATTAGTGTTTAACTAAAACCCTTAGACTTGGTAGAGAAATATTCCTCTCAAAAAATTACTACAAAACAATTGGTGTACAAGGAAAAAACCTCAGCATTCACACCCCAAGAGTGTGCACTACCATGTTACCAGTTAGGTAAATGGATTCTGCGGATCCTAGCATAGAGGACAAAATTAGTGATTATAAAACCATGCATTAACAATTAAAATAAAAAGAAAAGAAAATAGATGTTTGGGAATAAGTCGAATGCTTACCTCAATTGATAGGCTTGGTTGAAAACCTCACGAATAGACCCTAACTTAAATATAATAGCCACCTAGAATACTAGTTGTAGGAGGAGAATGCATTACAAACACCATAGAAATGAGGCTTGGGGTTGAGTTCTTCCTCCTCGCTATAGAGGCCATGGATGCCAAAAAAGCATAGATAAAATGAGGATGATCTAGTGATAGACCACTTTACCCAAATGAAAACCTAGAATTTGTACATTGTTGGATCACCCAAATATATCTAGAGCGTCCGCAATCTGAACCCCACAATTGCGTATGTGGCATCCATGTGTTGTCATTTGTCTCAACATATGCTACAAGTCTGTGTGGTAGAATCACACGGCATACTAAATATAGTCACTCAAATCAGACACCAGTATTAAGGGTTACCATTTAACATGAAAAATATTCAAGAGGGTGAGCAGTGCGTTATTATAACCAAGGGTCATATGCACACCTACGATATTACATGTTAATGTGCGCACCAAGGACATTATATGACATAGTGTAATATTTATGCTAGAAGAGGGCCGAAGTTATATACCCACGATATATATATAATATATATTAAATAATCTATATCTATATAATATAGATATATATATATATATATATATATAGATATATATATATATATATAATATAATAGATATATGTATATATATATATATTATATATATATATAACATGTGCAAATAAAACTAATATGTAGCACAAACCAGTGTCTAGTTAGTAATGAAAATAAATATGCTAGGATATGGAAGGGGTTTGAAGAGGGTGAGCAGTGCGTTATTAAACCAAGGGTCATATGCACACCTACGATATTACATGTTAAATGTGCGCACCAAGGACATTATAATGACATAGTGTAATACTTATGCTAGAAGAGGGCCGAGTTACATACCCACGATAATATATATATATATAAATATATATATATACATAGATTAATATTATATAATATATATATATATATATATATATATATATATATATATAGTATATATAATATATATATGTGTGTGTGTGTGTGCAAATAAAACTAATATTGTAGGCACAAACCATGTGTCTAGTTAGTAATGAGAACTAATATTCTAGGATATGGAAGGGGGTTTGATATAACAAGTAACTGATTTCATGTACATGATATCAGTTACATAAATAGCCATGGAGGATCTTATGATATCTTCATAAAATATATATAAAGTACAAGAGAAATATAAGGTAAGTCCTTAGCCTATTTGAGCAATATAAATGAGAGGTATATTAATAGTGTTTAGGAAATGCCAGTAGATTCAGTTTGTATACTTGTGAAGATATGATTATAAATACTCAATAAGTAAGTGTTCAAACTAAATCTATCTATGTAAGAAACATAGTACTCTGGGAGTTAGTATCAATAGTGGTAAGGATTCTCATTGTAAGTGTGAATTATCAAGGAGTAAATTTTTATTTTTAGTGTGAAATTGAGATACACTACACTTCTTATAGTGAGAGATATATAGTGTTGATTCTTCTCATGAAATAATAATGGTGATTATTTTAATGATAGATATAGAGAAATTCAATATGCAAAATCTTGAGTTATGGAATATGAAAATGGAATATGTATTAGTAAACATATATTAGTGGACCATTATGGATCTTGATACTACATCGATGGGGATGCCATCGAAAGACTAGACCGAATTGCATCATAAGGAATAGAAAATAATAAAATTATGTCTCGTAGATTCAACGCTATTGGACTTTTTAGGAGAACCTATACTCAAGGAAATGTGGAACTAGTTAGGAGCTTTGTATCGGTCTATGTCCCCACTAAACAAATTGTTGCTACAAAATAAGTTTATAACTTAAGGGTGAATGATGGAGGCTTAATGATAGAGCATCTAAATATCTTCAATATTGTATTAAGTGAACTTTTATTTATTGATAATAATATATCAAATGAAAAAAAGCGTACTAACTTGTTATGTTCTTTACTGAAATTATGTAGTATTCTAGTTATTTCCATAAGTAGTAATGCAACTATGTTACGTTTTGATTAAGTAATCTCATCCTCATCATTAGAAGAGATGATATGGAAAAACATAGAAATTTAGAACACGTATTCCCTATTAATAAGAGGATACTCCTAGAATATAATTGAAAATAATTCCTCAAGTAGGATATCTAAATTTAGAACAATATATAAATCTATAGGAAATTTGCAAGAGTGCGTTGAAAATGTGGAAAATATGGGCATTGCAAAAAATAATGTAGATCCAAAACTGTTGCAAAAGGGAGGGTATTTCACAATGATACTTCTATGGAAGAAGGAAGATACTTAGATGAAGTAGGGATGTGTGTTTAGCTTCTTCAATTATACACGCAGATAATGAGGCAAGGATGCTTCACTCAAGTGTTATTTTAGTATGATGCCTTATAAGGATTTTTTTATTTGTATGAAAGGTATGATGGAAATGATGCTTTCTTATCAGCTGAATCAATAGCTGATATCATAGGAAGATGAAAATTTTACTTGAAGCTCATGGATTGGAGGAATAAAATCCCTGTTCATGTTCTAAAAAACCCACATTTGGCTAGAAATTTTATTTTTGTAAGAAAAATGAGTGAATCATGTGGGTGTAAAAATAATTTCTAAAACATATACTTGAAATATGGGCTAAGGAGAAATGGTAGTGATAAGGTGAGGTGAAATGTAAACTATGTATAATCTACTGGGAAGAACTATCACTAATGTGTTCAATAGTCCTATTGTTCCCAAAAGTGGAAAAGACGAAGGAAAAAATCCTATAATTTCTAGATTAAAGACTATGTTTTTGCATCAAGGAATGAGATATATTTGAGATATGGTTCTTTAAGTACTATTAAGTAATTGTATGTTACAATATATACACAATTTTTCTCCATATTTTGATTTCTATGAAGATTGCTTGTATGGGAAGAAGAATCATTTAATATTATCCTCCAAAACCATGAGCGAAGATGGAATATTACAACTAGTGCATAGTGATGAAATTGGAACTATGTCAATTCCATCACTGGGTTAACCTATGTCGTATATATCATTTATAAATGAATTTGTGATGAATGCATGGATTGATTTCCTCAACAATAAATATAAAGTTTTTGAAAAATTTAAATTGTTTAAGGCTCTTGTCGAAATTTATATAGAGAAGAGAGTAGTGTATTGAGAAAAAATAATGGTGGAGAACTCTATGGGAATAAATTTGATGAAATTATGTAAAATGTGTTGTATAGTAAAGTAAAGGAATACTCCCTACACACCTTCAAAAATGGAGTTTCATAGAGATAGAATATGATAAGGATGACAAAAATAAGGAGCCTACTTAATAGTTCTATGTTAGGATAAGAATTATAGGGAGAGGTCGTGTACACCATGTTTTACCTAGTAAAATATTACTTTCATTGAAGTTCGATGAAAAATATACACATGAGATATGGAGAGTTAAGACAACATATGTTAAACATTTTAGAGCATTTTGATGTGATTCTTATGTAAGAATTCCAAAAGAGAATTATATTATGTTATATAAGAAATATGATAAGTGTATATTTACTAGATATAAAGATGGTCTAAAAGGTTATAAAATCAGAACCCAGAAGATAAGAAGGTTGTGTATAATTGAGATGTGATCTTTAGAGAAATAAAAGATGTTGTTAAATAGGAAGTCCAACTAAGTGAGAAAGAACCAAAGAAGATACAATTAGAATTGAAGGATTATGAATTAGAATATACATAAGAACATGACTTAGAATAAGAACCACATACATTGTTGTAGAGGTGAATGGTTTGGGATAGAAGGAAACCAAAAAGTTATACTCCACTAATTTGTGTTCTAAATTTTATTTGTTTCTTATTTATGATTATCCTAGAATTGTAAGAGAGGTGGTGAATTCAAAGGAGGGAAAACTATGGAAAAAGGCCATCATTGAAGAAATGGCATCCTTGGATAAAAGTGAGGTTTGGATTCTAGTGCTAAGTAGAGTTACTATTTAGAAGAAATCCCATTGGAAAGATGTTAGTGTTTAAGAAGATTTTAAATGCAGAAAGATAAGTGGAGAAATGCGAAACTCAGTTACAAGAAAAATGTTATTACTAGGTAGAGGAATTGACTTTGAAGATATTTTTCCTCGTGTTTCCAGGTCAACTATATTGCTCTATTACTTTTATCTATTTTTGATGGTTATGATATTTGAGTATAAAAATCGATGTGAAGAAAACATTCCTACATGGGGATTATAGAAGAAGAAACAAAACAGAACATCAAATTAAGGAGGAGAAGGGGAATCAAAACATGATTTGGAATTCAAAATATCATAAAAGGCTTTACGAATTTGAGATGAGAAGTAGCCATTAGCTGTGAAAGCTTGGAAAATGTGGGCTTTCTCTAAATGAAGGAATTGGAGAGCGGAGATTTCTAGGGCTTGAGGGATGAGTGCTTTGAGAACACCTCATTTCTAGGATGGGTGATTATGAGGCCATGCACATACTGATTAGTATGGGTCTTTTTCCAATTGACTTGATGGGTTAAGGAACCATTAGGCCGTCAAGAAACTAGGACATTAAGGAAGGGGATGGTTTGTTAGATTCAATTTCCATCTTGAATTGAATGTGAGGGAAACTTTTGTTAAGACGATAGTGAAAGTAGTTAAATCGAGCCTTCTTGTCATGCCAAATGGAAAAAGTGTCATCAACAAAATAATCCAACACTTCATCCTTTTATGCTAAGAATCGAGAGCTTTGGCTTCAAGGAATTCAATGCAAATGTTACTGAGAATGGGAGAGAGGGAAGAACCCATTTTTGTACTTTTAGTTTTCTTGTAAGTGGTTCCTTCGAAAAAAAATGTCGATGAGAGGAAAAGTTCAACAAGGATGAGAGTCTCAAGATCAATAAGCTTAGAGATAATACCAACGACACCATGAACTAGGATTTTAGGAAAAAGAGATGCAACATTGAAGATAACTAAAATATTAGTAGCATAAAGGTGTGTATATTTGGTTTTAAGAAGAAAATACGGTGAATATCTAATGTAAGAGGGGGTGGATCCAACAAGTTGAAGCTCAGAGGTTGGGAATCAACCGAAAGCATGGGTCAAAGCTCCTATGGCACTAACAATGGGTTTACTAGAGGGCCCTTGTTTGTGAAACTTTCGGAGCCCATACATCTTGAGAGTTTAGGTGATATGGGGACTAATCCATGGTTGAATGGAAGGAACTATAGAAGTGATTTTAATGGCTTTAATCACAAGTTGGGTGATGGAATTGATGGGTTTTTTGGGATGGATTTTATAGGAACTAGAAGAAAGAAGATGAAGTAACTCAGAATCGTAGTAAGAATATTTCATGATGACAGTGGAATTGCCTTTATCACACTTAACAATAAATATGTCATAGTTATCATTAAAATGCTGAATGGCTTGGATTTCACCATTGGATGAATTAAGTTTGGTTTTCCTTCCTCGTAACTCTGAGACATTCTTGTCAAACATATTAAGCTACATGAGATGGAAGTTTCTGGTAGATGATCTCAATGGAGTAAATAATCTCTTCTTTAGGATATGGTGAGCAGTTAAGGAAAAATTAAACCCTTTCTCCAAGAGATGAAGGGAGAAGGGATGAAGATCGAAGGAGGAAAGCTTAACCACATATATCTTAGCTAGCTTTGATGTTGGGTCTCTTTTCACAAAAATCTTGGGTCATGTGGCCACTAATCTTATCTCTAAGATTTTTTATCTTGAAACTCTAATCCTTGGTAAAAATTTCCTCTCATCAATGTTTTTTCTTCCAAAGGAACCATTTATGAGAAAATTGAAGGTAGGGAAATAGGGTCTTACCTTTCTCCCTTTGTCACTAACATCTTCGTGGAATTCTTTAAGGCTAAAGCTCTCGACTCTTGGCATAAAAAATTGATGGCTGGTTCTGTTTGTGGATGACAATTTTTTTAATATGGCAACACAACAGGGTTGTGCTTAATGAATTTCACTCACATCTTCAAATAATTTTCCCTCACATTCAATTCACCATGGAGATTGAATCTAAATTATCCCGCCCCTTCCTTGATGTCTTAGTTTCCTGGAAACCTAATGGTTCCTTAACCCATCAACTCTATTGGAAGAAGAACCAAACTGATTAACAAATACATGCCGAATATCACCCTTACCCATCTCAAAAATCAAGTGTTCTCAAAACTCTTATCTCTTGAGACCTAAGAATGTTTGCTCCCCAATTCCTTCCTTAATAAAAAGGCCAAATTTTCCAAGCTTTCAGAGCCAATGGCTATATGTCATCTCAGATTCGTAAGGCCTTTCATGATGTTTCAAAACCCAACTATAGTTTTCTTTCCCCCTCCATCCCTAAGGCCATGTCTCTCTTCCCTATATTAAATGGACCACTAACCTCATCTCCAAAATATGATAAAAAGGAACATTAAAACCACCATTATACCTCAAAAAACTCTAAAGAAAATGGTTCAGTTATCCAAAGATAAGTCTGGCCCCATGATATTTTTAGGGGTTTGCTAAATATCTTGCTTGTGTGAGAAGTCCTATGTTGGAAAGATTGGTCATCCATTCAAATCTTACTTGAAGGAACATCTAGCTAATACCAACCATGTTATTTTATGGAAGTCAACCACTCATGAACATTAATTTAATCCAAATCACCTTGTTTGTTTTGATCAATCCAAAAACTTATCATTGGTTCCTTTTGACAACACTCGCATAATCAGGGAAGCACTTGAAATCGAGAAGCACAATGATAATTTCAATAGAGAAGATGGATTCAAATTAAGCGAATCTTAGAAACCTATTATCCAGCACCTTGATCACTAAATTTGTTTTCTTTCCTATTGATCCTGATTTATTTATCTAATCTCTTCCATTTTGTGTTTTCATTTGGTTCTAAAAGATAATTATCATCCTTTGTAATACCCCCACCCCATCCTCCCTTTTTTATTCAATCAACTATTCCTCCTTTTTGGTTCTTTAATTATTTTGAATTTCTATATTGTTTTATTACTTTTTAATTTATTTTATTGTTAATAATTATATAAATAAAAATTAGGTTGGAGTAGAGTTAGAAATGAAGAATACCAATGAAAGATTCAATGTTATTAATGTATACACCCCAATGTTGTATGTTGTGAGGTAAGAATTATAGGACAATTTCTTCCCTTTTAAATTTGGCAAATGGCATGAATAGGGGATTGTAGGGGGCCATTTAAACACGAGAATCTACTCTTACAAAAGAAAATGTGGGAATATAATCATAGATCCTTTTTGAGAAAATTTCGAAGATGTCATGGTGAAATTGGATTTGGTAGACATTATATCTCAAAATATGAAACACTTGGTCCAATAGAAGGGCATCTAATAGTCATATTGCAGAGAGGAACAATCGTTTCCTACTACATAGTTCATGGATTCCCTAAGACATTGATCCTCATTTGTCGGTTCTCGCCTCTAGAGAATCCGATCATAGATCAATCTTACTAGAGTTTGGGAGAAAAAAAAATTTGTATGATCCCTTTATGTTACAATCTAGGATAGTTAGCAAAGGAGGGCATTAGGGATATGATAGCTAAAGCATGACAAGAAGAGTTTGTAGGATCTCCAGGTTTTGTATGGGAATAGAAGAAAAGTGACTAAAACAACCTCTTAAAAAATGGTCTAAGGAGGCATATGTTCCATTGGGAAATAAAAATCAAACTATGCTACAAGTTCTGGAGAGGCATATTAAAATCATGGAGGATCAACAAGTAGAAGAATGGCATCTCGAAAAGGAGAAAAGTATAAACAAGAATATCTTCCCTGAAATCAAAAAGGAAGAAGAGATGTGGGGGTTGAAATATCGGGACCAAAACACCTCATTTTTTCACGAACATATCGAAGCGAGAGAATTGAAGAATAGGATTAAGGAAATAAGTCTTGAAGGCAGATACCCTATCTCAAGTTTTGAATAAATGAAGAAATAATCCATTTTGCATTTCCAATCATTATACTCCACAGATAGGGAGGTTGATATTTCATCAAAGGAATATTTTTTGTCTCCATTGAAGTCAAAAATAATGGTCAAGGATAAATACGCTCTGTTGGCAGAGAACAACGAAGATGAGGTCATATATGAAATATAGCCATTAGATCCTGACAAAGCTCTAGGTCAGAATGGTGCTTCTATTAGTTTTTATCATTCATTTTGGTTTCTGATTAAAAAAAGAGTTTCTTCGAATGGTCAATTGCACAAAGACAAAAGGGAAGATCGGTAGTGGCACAAATTTGGTATTTTTGGATTTAATCCCCAAGGAGTTGAATGAAACAAATTTTAACAATTTTTGTTCCACTTCCTTATGTAATGCTTCATACAAAATTTCATCTAAAGTAATCGTCGGACACTTAAAGAATATAATCCTGTGATTCATTGTCAATAATTAAAGAGGATTCTTGCCAAATAGATATATCTTGGACAACATTATTCTCATGTAGGAGGAAATCCATTCAAGCAGGGAAAAGGAGAACCAAGTATCATCATCAAATTGGACATGGTGAACTCCTTCGACCCGATAAGACATTCATTTATATTCAACATTCTTGAAAAACTTTAATTAAGTAAATATTTTGTCTCTTGGATCAATGCTTGTATTGCTAACCCATGGATTTCACATTTGATTAACAGAAGACCGACCCCACTTTTTCGAGCTTCCAGAGGGCTGAGGCAAGTATGACCACTTTATCCTCTCCTTTACATATTAATGGCATGAATTATATGTCAAAACTTGGAGATGCCTCATTGTGCACATATTATCCTTGGTCAAAGTGATTAATCATTCACAATTTACTGATCACACAATCATGATGGGGGGAGCTTCCATAATGATAGCCTCTAGATTTAAAATAATTTTGGACTCTTAACTCGAGTTATCGAGAGGAAAAGTAAATAAAAGGAAAATTTGTATATGTGGATGGAACTACATAGAAGAAGTTATATATGAGATCATTGCAATCTTCAGTTTCATAGTACAAGTAGAATGGAGATCCTTTTGGCATCTTGGGGTTCCTATCTTTGTCAAAAAATCACACAAGGAGGACTAGGAGGAAATCAGCCAAAAGTTTCAAAAGAAAATAGTGGGATTAGGAGCTTACTGGTTAAACTTTCCTAGGAAAGTAATATTGATAAAGGATGTTCTCTCATCTCTGCCTATCAACCATTGCTCAGGGATTTTTACCTTTGAAAGGAATCTTAAATCAAACAAGTATTATGATTTAAAATTTTGATTGGAAGGGGGTTAGGAAGAATGAAAACAATTTGCATCTAGTTAACTAGAATATAGTCAGATTACCAATGGAAGTGGGGGGATTTGGAATCGGGGACCCATTAATGGTCAACATTGCTTTGGGAACAAAAATGATATGGAAACTACTATCAGGGAAAAGAGAGTGGTGCAAAGAAGGTTTGATATGAACATACTTCTGAAAATCACATCTAGTAAGATTACAAGAGATTCAATGGATTGGGGGAGGCAGAAAAAATATGGAGCCTTTGTAAGAAAGAAAATTCATTAATCAAAGATAATTTGGGTTGGAAAGTAGGAAATCAAATTGTAATAAATTTATGGATGGACAAAATATCTTTTGAACTCTATCTTTTCCTTTGAAGAGTTATCTCCTCTTATTGAATGGATGAGAGACAATGGGATCATGAAACTAAGGGATATCTCAGAATCAGATGAATTTTGAAATCTAAATGGATGGGTTTGTCATAGAATCCCTCCATATCTACAGACATCTTGGAAGCATTTTATCCCTTTCTTGAAGGGGCTCGCTCTAGTTCATATGGAAGAAAAATATGTAAGATCATGGACAACCTCCAAAGGAGTAGTATACACAACCAAGGATGGATATAGGTTTCGATCAAGAAGGATCCCATCTCTTGGACATGCTAGGATTTAGAAGGATATATTGGATAGTGTAGCCATATCAAAGGTTAAAGCCTTTTGTTGGATCCTCACACATAGAAGCATTCTCATTGATGAAAATTTAATGCATAAAAATATTCAAGGGACCTTAAGATGTGCTCTTTGAAAACATGATGAAGAATTGATCATTCATATTTTCTTTCATTGCCATTTCACCACTCCGGTCTAGAGATTTGCCTTAGAGCTGATTGTGATAGTAATAGAGATGCCATCTAGCTGGGAGGAGTCATTTACTAATTGGACCTATCAAGGTAAACCCTAGGGATAGGTCATGAAAAGGGTATTTAGTGCCATTCCGATGTTCATATGCTAGAGCATTTGGATCTTCAAAAATCAGAGCATATTTGGAGCCATCTGCTCAATTTCCTGGATGGAAAATAAAGATCTTTCTTTTCTCTCTGAATATTTGTTGGCAAAGGAAATTCCCAATGCAGTTTGGGAAGAGTTAGTAGAAAATGAAATGAGTCGCATAATAATAGGGTCTCCTTCAAGTCATGTTAGAAGCTTCAAGCCTCCTCCTTAGATGACGAAGGTACAACAACTCAATTTTAGTCATGAAGAATTCAGCCAATGGAAGGAATCACAAGAGGAGGTTATTATAATGTTTGATGGAGGGGTTAAATAAAATCCAAGGGTTGCAGGAGTAGTAGGGGTACCTTTTTTTCCCTCACAGACAAATTGAAAAAAAATACTCTTGGCGATTAGGAGTAGCAACAAGCAACAAAGATGAATTGTTAGTGATATGGAAAGGTTTGGATCTATCTCTATCTATGGGGATAAAAATAATCAAAGTGATCAATGAATCCTTATTAGCCTTAAGGATGTTCTCTCCTAGCATTGAAAATCCAAAGGACGAAAAAATAACTCTTGTATTAAGAATCAAATTCTAATTATTATTTTTTAATAAGTATGAATTGTTTCACATTCTCTGTCACCTTAATACCATGGCCGACGTTCTGGAAAATTGCAGTTTTCTCTTGGGTGTTGGTGAGTGTGATACATATGGAGGGGAAATCATCCCCACCCCCATGCCATAAGAATATGTTAAACAAAGAAGTAAATGCCACCCTCAATCAGCGAAAGGGTTGGAAGATGTGCGAGCTCGTGGCAAAGTGGCTAGACAAATGGTGGAAAGGATGTATCATATTAATGCACAGAGTTCACGTTGATTCCCAGGACATTCTTTATGCTTGCTCACACAAGGTTTTATTTCTTTTCATACATAGCGCAGTGCCCCTATCATTTCACCAAGGAATTGAGCGTACAGATACGAAAGGTAATTTAATGGTGAGGCAATGGCCAACATATTGATATCTAGGGAATTAGCTATAAGGGTGGTTTGATAGATCCATTAGTATGAAAAACTATTCAATGGGCCTTCAAATCAAGGATCTACAGTTGATTTTGGCATGAGAAGGAATGAAGGAAGAGATGGAAATTTTGGTTTATAAATGGATGCAACCCTTTTGAGATCCAATTGTTGTGGTAATCAAAGAATGTGGGTGTGAACATAGCCTAATTTGGGAGGATACCATGGTGGAGTCACAGAAATCTTAGGTGAGAAGCCCTCGGTAGAGGACTTGGTTAGGGGGAAAGGGTTATTGAGTTCTTGTTCAAGTTCAAAAGATAGAGCTTCTTACTCATCAGGTTGAGCTCCTGGAGAAAGATTGCACAAGGAATGATGAGTGAATTAATGCCAAGTTCGAAAGTGTGGAAGCCATGTTGGAAATGTGAAATGTGAGGATTGAGACAAGCTTGTTTTCCTCCAACTCATAGCTGATAAGTAATAACATTTTCAACAAGGTGCAAGAGATCATACCTTGGTTGCCTAAACAAGTTATCGTAAAATTCTAGTCTCGAGATGAAGAAAGAGGTGCAGGTACAAGATGGAGCTGGAAGGCGAAGGAGGAATACAAGAAAGCTGGGATGTTCAGTTCATTTTAATGTCTATCAAATGTTATGTCACTATGTCTTTATATTAGGTATTTTTTATAGAGGTTATGGGAATTATCAATGTTTTGTAATAGTGGTCAAGGCATGTAGAAGGAAGAAATTAGTAGTATGGATGTATTGTGATCTAAAATTCAATGCACAAACTGCTGCCAATTTTGTTGAAATTTTGTAAATGCGGTTTTACTACGTAATTCTCGACTTTGAATATATAAAAGAACTTGTTCTATTAAAAAAAAAAGTATATATTTATCAAAAAAGTTATTACTGTATTGTTAATTGTTAATTTTTTTTTTTTTGCCTTTATCCCTTTGTCTTGCCCCTTTAACAACTTCATTAGTTTTATTATTATTTCTTTAGCACTTTTTCTAGTTATTTTTTTTGTTTAACAATGTTTTTCAAATAAAAAAAAAAAATATTTCATACGGTTAACTAATTAAAATTTTTCTTTGTCCCCCTTTAACAACTTCATTAGAATTTTTATTTCTTTATTCATTATTATTTTTAATTAATTTTTATTTTTAATAATATTGTTTAATTCGAATTTTCTTTTTTGTATTGTTGATTCATTAATTTTTTATTTTTTTTAATCCTTTTTGATTTGTCTTTTAATGACTTCATTATAATTTTTATTTTAATGACTTCATTATAATTTTTTTTATTTTTTTCCAGCTAATTAACTTTTTATCTATTTAAGACTCACCAACACTCGTATGTTATCATTCAATGTTTTTGGCTTCCTGATAATGGGTGTTGTGTCTACTTGAAACATTGGACAAGATAATAATCCTATACACAATTCCATCCATATATCTTCTATGAATAACATTATTCACATAAAAATGAATACTAATATATATAATTTCAAATATCATATACAATTTCATAAAAGTTACATATTTTCCTTATTCTATTAAAGTATTTTATTCATAAATCACATTAAATTTCTTATTAATTATTTTAAATATGACATCAATTACATTAAAATTATATAGCTCCCTCATGTTTCATTATGAAAGAATAATTTAGATGCAACAATTAACTACAAACTCATTGCGATGATGTATTGTCTCTCACGAGATGTCATGATCGTTGTCTTCACAACTGGCAAATAAAACCAACCTAACTACTTATAGTGAAATAGAGAACCATAGGAAACTATTCATGACATCATGTATTGTTTTTACTTCTGAAAATTAAAAAAAAGCATTAGGTGAAATGACTAAACTTAACAAAACCTGCCTAATTACCAATACTCAAAGAGGAAACTATTCCTTTCAATTGCAATTCAACAAACAAAGGAAGGGCCCGTCTAGGAAAATATTTTGTTCCTTTAGTTATAGAAAATCTTATCTTCAAATGAAATTAGAGGGAAGCTTTCTCAATTATGTTTGAGTGTTTTTCACACATTTTGACTGAATTCTTACTTTGCATACAAAATTATTCTAAAAATCAAATCATCAGAATCATGGTTAACATTAGCAGTGAGACTATGGTCGGCGAATTTTTTTCTCCAAGTATAGACTTAGATATCCATACACCCTGCCTATTGCTAATTTTTCTAGAAATATTTAATATTATAAGCCAAAAGGAAATAATTCATTTTTTAAATCAGCATATATTCATGCTAACTCCTGACTTGCTCAATAATAGGAGGTTTTAATAATACTTGTACTTAAAGCCAAGGTTGCACCATCCATATGATTTTCAATAGATTTCAGGCCCATGGTCTCATGCTATGACAAGATGGAAAAACTAACCACACGAATAATTTTTTACATTTATTTCAAATATATATCTATAACCTATCGCCAAATATACATAAGCGTACCTTAAAGTCTCTATCCATATTGGTCCTCTGCCTAAAGAATTCAAACCAAGTGGTCATAGAATGCAAGCCCTCACGAAGAAGGTTGATTCTCAGTGTAGTCGTTTGTTAGATGACAAAAAAATGAACGTTGTCGACATAATTGTGGATAATGAAGAGAAGTAAACTGGCGCCATCGTGGCCTTACAACTTGGACCATATTTTGTTCAGGTGGTTCGTAGAATGCAAACCCTGCTGAAGAATGTTAATTCTTAGTGTAGTTGTTTGTTAGATATCGAAAAGGACAAAACTCAACATGCCATGGCCTTAATTATGAATGCTTAAGAGAATGAAATTGGTGGCAATGTTGCTTTAGAGTTTGGAAGTTGTTGCAGAAGTTATACCATTGAAAGTTGTTGTGGATATACTATCATAGAAACCACTTATCAAAAATATGCATCTTCCCTTACCAACTAAAGAATCTTGTTATATTTAATCATTAGATTTTTTAAACTTTTCTTATTTTTAAATTTCTTTGCTTTTCTCATACATATATATTTTACAATTATAAAAATTGTCAAACCATTAATCAAATTAATTTTAATTTCTTTTCACACAATTTTTTTAATATAAATTTTTGAGAAACATTATAAAAACTTTATAATTCTTTATTTTATTTTAAATAAAAATCAATTTCTTTATAACAAAAAACAATATAGTCTACCTTGAGCAAGATAATTAAATTATAAGTCGTTATTATGGAGTGAAGAGAAGGTAACTAAATTAGTTTTTCCTATGACATTATTTATGAAAATTAATAAATATTTGTTTAATAAATTAATATTAAATTTGATTATTTGATTAATATATTTATTTAAAATTAATATAATATATTTTTTTAATAATTTAAATATTAAATTTGGTTATTTGATTAAAATATATTTATTTTTAAGTTCTAAAAGTTATCCTAAGTGTAAAATATTGAATAAACCATTTAAAATATTAAATTTGGGTTATTTTATTAAATATATTTATTTTTATGTTCCAAAAGTTAGCCTGGGTGGTTGACTCTGGTGGTAAGATATATCTTTTATTGGGAAGTCATGACTTCAATTATCTGGTCATTCTTGTGCTCAAGTTTTGTGGTCCAGCTAGGAGGAAACCATTCCTTTAGATAAATCACTCAAATACAAATATTTAGATGTAGAATCACCAACCTCCAACAAAATAGAAAAAGCAAAAAAAACAAAAAAGAAGTTTTTAAGGTATTTTGGTATATATGGTTATTATAAATTTTTAGTGTTGTATTAGTACTAATTTATAGTTGCAAAATATAATTTACAATGAATTTGATTTTCCGAAAATTGATATTACTTTCATTTATAAACATATATTGAATTTTTCCTTTTGTAGTATGTTTTATACATTAAAATTTCTTTCTTTTACTCTTAGATTTGAGGTATGTGCTTTTAAGTTTCTAAAGAGATTATTTTTAATAAAATGTAAATAATGAAATAAAGGTTCAAAGGTATTAGATGAACATTGTAGGTTTTAATTTTGTATAGTAGTTACCTACCAACAAATTCTTAAAACATAAATATAGAATGTCGAGAATATAAAATAAATATACACAAAGATTTTCTCCTCGATCCCAAAGCTAGACTACCATATTGATTTTTCATTATATTCCTTTCGATATTACAATACATATGTATACATGTTGAAGCATTTATAAGCCCCAATCCATTAACCATGGATTAGAACATAATCGTAGTTCCCTTGACTCGATCTACAAAATACCTTGGGCACAAAACCATCATGCCCAAAATCATGTGCAAAACCCATGCACAAAACCATGGGTACGTCCACCCACCATCTTTGGGTTTGCCCCCCATCCTTGGCTCCACATATATATAGGAAAAGGAAAAATAAATCTCAGACTACTGCCCCGGACCCCACATAGGGGGACAACCACCCCCTCTAAACCACCCATAGGGGGAATTCTCCCCCTCCCCCCCTCCCCTTGTGACGCTTTGACCTGTGGACTAGGCATGGAAATAATATAACACACACCCAACAAATATGTCATTTGTTGAAATTAAATTTGTTTTGGGAGGATAAAAAGCATCACTCACAATCACCTAAGATAAGGTCAATTGACATTTCTAACACTATTATTAATGTACAAAATGATGTCTTCCTTTATCTTTGCATAGTTTGCAAAAGATTGGTCAGAAAAAGAAGCTGGTTTTTCCAAGATTTTGAAGAAATTTTATAAATCCAATTATCTTCTATTTTGTTTAAAATCTCTTTATATATCATATTTGTACTCATATCCATAATCTCAATGGGGAAATAGCTTGATTCAATAAGGAAGACATGATAAGGTGTATTTCCATTAATTTTGAGGTTATTGCTTATAAATTACTTTTGGTTCTATTCTATCATTTTCATATATATTGCATCCCCGAAACTCAAATCCATTTGAAGTAACATGGACATGAGAGCTTGAAAGAAGATTATATATATATAAAAATGTGTGGATTTTCAATTGTTGCCAACTTCATAATAAGCTTTCCAAAAGTCAATTATCTTTTTCTCTATACTATAATTCTAGTTGAGCTTGATATTGATATGATTTTTTAGATATTTTTATGAAGGAACTTCTTTGACATTGTTATTGTCATACACAAATATCATTTTTATCTTCCTAGATTTAACTATCATTACTTTCATTTTTTCATGTTGACACTCATACCCATCTAGGAATAGAAATATTTGAGGATTATTAATTTCCTTTCAAGCACATAAGGAATATTGTTGAAAATAGTAGAACCAACATAAAGAAGTAAAATGCCAACTATACTAGGAAGAGATGGGCGAACATCAAGTGCTTCTTCCAAACAATCCTCTAACAAAAAATGGTAGGGAAAGTTGACACCCTATATATAATTTCTTCCACTAGTCCTTAATGGTCCTAAACTTGATAACACTATCCTCATAAAAACCTACCATTATAACCCTCAATTCAAAAGAATCATTTATTTCTTCCAATGTCATCCAAAATTTTATAGTAGCAATGTTGTCAAAAACATTGTTAAAGTTAATGAAACAAAATAGGATGTCAATTTTATTGTTGAGGCACTCCTGTACAATGATCCTAAGAGTAACAAGGTGGTTCATAGTTTAATGATATGAATATTTTCTAAGCCCAACTTGACTTTTAACTCATTTTCTATGGATTTCTTTGCATTGGCTAATCTTATTTTCCAAAATAGTTATAGAGAGCTGGCCTAAAATGGGCTAATCATAATGGCGCTATAATTAGAGGGATTACTCTTATACTCACTTCAACATGTATATTAACTCTTTGCATATTTTGTTTAGGGAATTCCTCATTCACACCCAAATTGAAATGTTTGTGTATGTCATTGATGGGAGTAGACCATTCCACATAAAAATTTCATCTTAGTTTAATTGAATTTAATTAAACTTTCATATATCTCATCTCATTCTCTCTCCATAAAATGATGTGTAACCTTGAGTAAAATAGTTTAAAGTAGATATCAACTACATAGGGTTTTAAGAATTTCATTCCCACAAAAATAATCTAGAATATTCATTCAATATCAAAAATCTCCATGGAATATTCTAGAATATCCTTAGTAGTATTCATATATCGAAGAATGAAAGTAGTTCTTAAATTGATTGGTTCAAAAACCTATGAACATGACTTATGATTTTTTGAGCATGTGGTATTAGTAATCATGGTATTGTAATAGAGTCTATTCATAGGTTAAGAATCTCCATGGTTAAGTGGAGACGAATCTCCATGATTATTAATATCCATATAGTTTTTTTTAATGTATATATATGTTCAACTCATAAATTAATTCTTTTGATAATTAATAACAATGATAAGAATTTAATATAAAGTTATAATTTAGTTAATTTTATTAGGTTAGGAATCTGCATCTTAAACTGGAGGTGAATTTCCATGGTTAATAATCTAGGTTTTTTTTAATGTATAGATATGATCAACTCATAGATCAATTCATTTTATAATTACTAACAATATTGAGAGTTTAAAATATAATCATAATTCAGTTAATTTTATTATTTTTCTAAATCCTCATAATTTAATATATTTCATGGGATAAATGGTTTGATGTTTATAACCATTATATAATTGAAATATAAATA
>APFE030330659.1:0-10695 GCA_000404065.3 Pinus taeda
GAAGAAGAAGATGAATTTTGAAGCTACAAAATAAGAAAATATATGCAAAGTATAGAGTTTTAAGAAAAAGGAAGAAAAATGTTGTAGGAAACAACCAACACCAAGATGCAAAAGAAAAACAAGTTTTTGAATTGACTCAAGTATTGTAAGTCTATATGATACTTAGACCAACATGCAAAAGTAGTTCTTATCAAGGGGAAGTTGTTAATACTAGGAAATGTAACAATTGAGATTAAGGAGGAGCGTTAAAGTATTGTAATATCACATATGACCTATCATAAGTAGTTAGTTGCATGTGAAGTTAAGTGGGAAACTTAGTTGTGAGTTCTCGCATCAGTTAATTCTAGATATCTCTAGAATCTCACAGTGCTAGATAAATATAAAATTTTCTCCATGCATTGTAAAAGAAATTTAATGACGAGAGCCCTAGCTATGCCCCAAATATTTTTGCATTGTCTTCATGATTATATACCTATTTATTTATATCATATTTGAATGGTGCTTAGGTCAACCTTAGTAGCTACTGCATATATAAAAAAGGTCATCGTCTTCTCAGTGTTCCATCAACACTTTGAACTATTTCGACCCCAACATGTGACCCCCATCTATCATGTTTACTTTATCCATTGTTTTTTCACTTTTCAGAATATTTTACTAGATGTGGTGCAAGTGGGAGATCTACTTGAATGATTTTTAGAAAGGTTTTTCCTACACTGACTCTTTACTCTTCATGGATTCCATGTTATCATACATTTACACAAAATCAATGTCAGATTCTAGTCATGTGGGCCAATTCAACTACATTAATGTAAAAGGTTTTAGGATTTTTAGCTCTTAGTATATATGATAGCACATACTCAATAACTTCTCTATTGGAAATAGTTAATTACCCTAACATGCATTGCAATCTATATTTAGAGTTAGAGTTCAAGTTCAACCCATATTTGGAAAAGTCTAATTTAGTGTGAGTTTGCATTAACGAGTTAATAGAAGTTGATTCATGTCAGCTAGAAATAACAAGGTTGTATATTTTGTAATTTAGGGATTTATATACCTATGATTAGGTCATTGTAATGCATGAAAATCCATAGCCACAACTCAATGGATAGTTGTGTATGTGATAAGTTTTATGAATGGAATTTTATTTTTATGTGTCTTTTGTGTATTTTCCTTCTTTGTATTTAAATCAATTTGGTACCGAAGCCCCACCAAGAATGATATTACAAGTCACAAACTTCACCTCCATTGCACTTACATGACCATTCCTTCCCATTGGATGCACTAGCAGTAACGTGGGTACTCCATATCAATGGGTATGCTAACACATGACCCTTCATATTGTGAAGAGCATTAATATTTCCATGGGTAATATCAAGGCAATAGCCATTTATACTGTTGAAGGTTTGAATTTATTTTATTTGATTGAGTTAAAGTATTGTACGCAATTTTTAAACTACTTTGAAAGTTTCTGATCCGTTTTTTAATATATTGAAAAAAGGTTTAGTTAAATAATGCTTTTAGAGCTTATACAAGCTCTTTATAAAGTTATTTAAAATGGTTTAGGTTGAATTTTTAAAAGGGAATTTTTGCATGAAACGAAAAGTTTTTATACTTGAGGTTGAGGTTGTGTTTATTTGAGTTTAAAGTTTCAAGTACCCTTGCATGAAACAAAAAAAGGGTTTTGTTAAAAATGATATATATATAAAAATTTAAGGATTAGTAAAGTTTTTTGGGATATTTAAAAAAAATATATATATATCTTTAAAAGAGAATTGAAAAAACTAGAGAAAAGGAGTTTATTGGAATGGGAGTTTATGGCTTTGTAGAGGTCTGCTTAGCTACAATTTTTTCTAGTTTGTCTAGCATGACATTGTTTTGGGTTTGGAAAAATATTTTTATGTACATGAATCTAGTAAAGATTGTGCCTTATAGGGACATATATTGGAAATCATATTTTTATTTTTGGGGGTGATATGGAGGGATGCCTCATGCAAAAAGGAAAGAAGTAGAGAAGACAGAAGACAAACAACACACATTTTTTGTAAAGAAAGATTGAAGTAGATTAAAAGAAGAAATCATGAAGAAGAGGCAGTGATCCTTGCCATATTTAGATAGGTTCAGGCCATGTCTAAGGAACTGAGAAGTCTGTGGAAGATGGAGACGAGATCGAGGTTGATTGGTGTAGTGTGGATCTACTACTACCTCCTATGCTTACTAGTAAAAAATTTGATTTTTGGGCTATCAAATTGATTTTTTTGTTGAGGTAAAGAGTTAGTTGAGTATCGATCCAATATCCCATATGATGAAGTATTCAATGATTTAGTATTGTATTTTTCAAAACAGGCATTAGATGAAAATCTTTTGAGCAAGGTAGCAAAAGCTACACCTTACCAAGGCGCATGGAAGATCAAGGAAGTAGAATTTGGTACAAAGGAAATTGATATGCATCGATTAGTTGAATCACAATCTGTTGAAGAATCAATAGAGAAGTCAACTACAGATTTGAGAGTAGATGAGGAAGACTCGAGGAGGACAACAGAGGTTGGAGAATCCCACTTAAAAGAGGACGATATTCATGAAGACTATAAAAGTGAAACCCATTATGTAGACTTGCATAGGAATCAAGAATATGCAACAAATATTACAGAGAGAGAAGCTGAAACCTTTATGTGTGAAGTAGAGAAGGAGTACATTTACAAGGATTGTGAAGATATTCTAAATCCCACTATGACAAGACACACGTGGATGATGACTACAAAGTGAAATGTGAATTGGTGAATTTGGGCACAACTGATGAATTTGGTTAAGTTGAAATTGTTAATGAGCACATGCAGAATTGGATATCCCACCACAGGGTGGACGAATATTATGTTAATGAAACTTGTGGTATACTTTCTAAAATAAGGATTGATCATGGAAATATGGAAAGTGAAATGTTTGATGAAAATTTGAAGGTTGACGTTGTCGTTGTAGCAGCAATGATCTGGACTTATGAAGGAACACAAAAAAATATAGATATACACATAAACATAGAGATGTAGAAGAAATAAGACTTTATTTCATTAATATCAAAGAAATGAAATATGCTTACATAGAGAAATGGAAATAAACTAGATTGGGCGAATGGTAGTTTATATTTGAGAAGAGATGTCATGGTTACATGCCTCTGAATTGTGCTACAATGAGGCTCAAGGGACTTTCTATTATTGAATGACAAGGAGAAACCATAAACAACAAAAAACTTAACCCCATGAGATGGAAAGGCAAGAGTTTGTGGGCCCCGTTTGGGTTAGTTGGGTAGCCAACTTCCCGGGTTAGAACTTGGTCATATTATCTCGATTTCGCACATACAATACCTTGTTGGAAATACCTCTTTGTGTACTATAAGATTTTTCATAGGCCCCTACCTAGACTATCACTCTGGGCCTACTGAGACCTCAATGGGGGTCAAAACTGCTTTGGAACTTCAAGACCTGAAAACCTGCTAAAAATAGTAAATGTTGCTATTAACAAGGAATCTGATGAAACTGCCTTGAGGTCTAGGTGGAATAGGTGAGTGGCCACCAATATTTAGTTGGATCAATCATCCACCCTTAGGAAGAAATGCTCCCCATTGCAAGTAGAGCCTCCATGAGATGAGGAAATTTCTATTCAACCTGGTCCTTGGTTAACCACTTACCTTGGTGAAGGAGTTGGCCTACTTTGACAACTCTATATAGCTATATCCTCTATTGGTGAGTGGTTTTGATATGTATATCCATGATCTGATCAGTTGTATCATGTTCTATGCAGTCTGGGTTTAACTCTGTTGGTGAGAGTTATTCTGCAATGTCAAATGTGTTCAACAAAGGTGGAAAGTATGGCTGAAGGTGCTCCACATTGAATACTGGGTGTAATGTTTAGCTCAAAGGCATTATCCCCTACAACCATGGTGATGGTGTAGAGTTGATATAGGAGTGGGTGAAGGTTGCATTCGTGTCCAACGAGGCATTCCTTCTGTAGATGTAGCCAAAATTTGTCGCCCACCTAGAGCTTGTGTGGCACTCGATGTTGATCATGTCACTACTTGCACTTAGCATTGGAATTGTCCAATCCTCCATGGAACTACTAGCTGATGTGTTGAATACACTCAAAGAAGTTGTTAG
This sequence comes from Pinus taeda, assembly GCA_000404065.3. Taxonomy (NCBI): domain Eukaryota; kingdom Viridiplantae; phylum Streptophyta; class Pinopsida; order Pinales; family Pinaceae; genus Pinus; species Pinus taeda. The sequence goes on from APFE030330659.1 coordinate 4,146, forward strand.
ACCTGTCAACGTCAAACTAGATATGAGCCGAGTCTTCTTGGGTAACTGTAAATGGTAGGGCCACATCAATGGGACATGGCGGCTAGAATCCTAATCCCACCTTAAAGGGATTGTGGCAAGTTGAGCTATGGAGAGCTACATTGTATTTGTGCTGGAAATAAGGGAGGCTTTGATCCCATGTATGTGGATGCTTCGTATTATAAATATGAAGAATGTGTAAGATCATCTTGTTGACGACCTCTGTTTAGCCATTAGTTTGTGGGTGGAATGTTGCAGACTTAGTGAGCTTGGTATCCAACAGTGACCAGAGACTTGACCAAAATGTACTTAAGAACCTATTGTCCCTATCTAAGATAATGGATTGTAGGATCCAAAAGTGTACCCACACTCATTCAAAGAAGATCTTAGCAGTGGCTTCATCTCCGATATTCTTCTTGCAGGCTGCAATAATAGCCATCTTAGAGAATCTGTCGACAACCACAAAAATAAACTCATTTCCATGCTTAGTAGAAGGAAGGATTGACATGTAATCCATGGACATTGATTCCCAAGGTAGACTAGGAGTAGGAAAAGGAGTATACAGGCCTTTTTTCGTGATGGTTGGTTTGGCAATGGCATGGGTAATGCAGTATCTATTGTACTTCTCAACATCCTATCACAGGTTCAGCCAATAAAAATACTTCTCCAACACTGCCATTATTTTATCTAGTCTAGAATGTCCAGTGATATTACCATAGTGTGCCTATGAAATAATCTTCACATGCTCACTTGAAGGAAAATAGAGGTGTCCCACGTGGTATAACAATGCATCCTGGAGGTGAAAATTTGGAACTTGCTTGCCTTTCAGGAGCATCTAGTATGTGTTGTTGAATTATGGGTTGCTCTTGTAGAGATAAGGCCACCACACAATCCCATGCCCACAATATTTGAGCACAGTGGTTAGCACCATGACCTATTGTGGGTTGAGGCAATTTGTAATATTATTTGTTTTTGCCTTCTTATACTTAATGTTCAAATGGGACTGTTGCAAGTAGGTGGACTATTTTTTATGGCAATCATTCTGCAACTTCCCTTGTGTTTGTATGAATTTTAGGGGTCGTTGATCTGTGTGGATGACTGTTTCCTTCCCCAAAATGTAATTCTTCCATATTCAGAAGACCTGCATAACAGATTACATCTCTTTTCCATATGTGAGCTACTTTTGGACTATGTCTGAAAGTGTCTCACTTTGATATGCCACTAGATGCCCCTGTTGAGTAAGAACTATACCAATAGCATAATTGGAGGAATTTATCTTTAGCTCAAATGGTTGCTATAGGTTTGGTATGTGAGCACTAGTGCATAGGATAGGTGATGCTTCAACTCAACAAATGCCTTTTGTTGGGATTCAGACCAAAAGAACTTTACGTTCACTCCTCCCTTGGTGACTTGACTCAAAAGCCAAGTGATATGAGAGAAACCCAACATGAACCTGCAGTAGAAATTGGAAAGACCAAGAAAGAAGCAGAGCTCTATTAGAGTGGTTGGGGTTCGCTAATCCCAAATAACTTGTATTTTGGTTGGGTCCACATGCATACCTGCTCATCAATGATGTAACCCAGATATTGAACCTGGGTCATACCAAAAATTTATTTATCCAAATTGGCAGACATGTGTTTTCGTAGGGTTTGGAGGACCTGTCGAATATGGTGGTGGTGCTCTTCCGAATTCTAGTTGAAGATCATAATATCATCCAAATACACCACAGCAAATGAGTTGGTGAAGGGTCCCAAGATGTCATCCATTATCCTCATGAAGTTTCTGGGGGCATTTGTCATCCAAAAATTCACTCCTTGGATTTGAAGGAAACCTTCTACACATTGGAGGGTTTAATTGATGCCTCATGATAACCAGACTTTAAGTCAATCCTACTAAAATATTTGGCCCTCTTGAGCTAGTCCAGAAGTTCATCAATCTGTACGATTTGATACCTATTCTGGACAGTGATCTTGTTCAGTATTCAATAGGCAATACAAAGTTTCCATATCTCATCCTTATTTTGTATCAACATGATTGGGCTCCCACAAGGCGATGAAATTGGCATAATCTGCCCTTTCTACAATAACTCCAGAATCTACCTCTTTATTTCATCGTTCTCTAGAATAAAGTTTTGATAGATTGAAGCATTAGTTAGTAGTGTGCCCAGGGTCAGATCGATGGAATGCTTGACCTAACAGTGTATAGGTACCCTTGTGGGTGAGGTGAAGATCTGTTTGTAATCCTCCACAATGTTATCCATCTGCTATTGTCGTACGGAGGATCCGTGTCTAGGGGTGGTGGCCACAACCTTCTTCTTTCCCTAAGGTCGGATCATAAGGAAAAAAAATTCCCAATCTGGGATATGATCTTATTGCATTACTTCGTAGTGATAAAATAAATGGCAGTAAGCAATGATACCTATGGTATCTTGTAAAACTTATTGCCCAAAGTAATAATAACAATCCAAATCCTAGACTCATACACAACATGTCACTTCCAAAAGTATGGTTGGCCTAATAATAGATCACAAACTTCAAGAGGAGAAACTACAAACAATACCCCATGTGTGAAGGGCTTGATGCTATAGAGAAGGTGACACTGTTGGTTGATGCGTAGATATCGCCCTTGATGGAGCCACTTTATGGTGTATAGTTGTGGGTGTGGGCTGGTCGGTAGGTCTAACTATTTCATAACCTCTGCTAAAGTGAGGTTCTTTTGGCTTCTGCTATTGATAATGAACTACAATGGAGAACTATTCACCCACATATGTGAGTGGAAGATTCACTTCCTCTCCTCCAGATCTTCAGGTTCATCCTTCTAGATCTTGGTAGTGGAAATGGTGGAACTAGGCTCCACATTGATAACCTTCTTCCCTTTGTAAGCTCCCTTGTCGGTTTCTGAATCAGAGTCAGAACATGCATCTGATTCGGAATCCTTCAACTCAACCACGAGTGATTTCTTAACTCAACACTCACTTGTGTTGTGAGTGGGGATCTTATAGAACTCTCACCATTTCTCTGTTTCCTTCTTTGTATTCATGGTGTTGTTCTTTGATTGCAGCTTCAGCGGGTTGTCTTGGGTCACCCTGCCTTCGATTTTTCCTTCGTTCTGTGGCTTGAGGGTGTGTATTTCCCTTGCCTAAGATTAGTAGGTTTGAAGTCTCACTTCTTCTGTTTAAATCTTGGCTCTATCTTGACAGTGTATCAATAGGCAGTGCCAAGCAAGGAGATATCCTGGAACTCCATCTTGTCTTGGATGTACTTGTGTAGACAACTGCGGTACCTGAGTACCAAATTCTGCTCAAAAACCTTTATACCTAGCCTCACACGAAAGGTATGGAAAAAATTTGTGAGCTTCGGCACATCTTGGTCCCTTCCTGATGACAGCATGGTCCACTCTACATATTTATCTTCATAGCTTCTGACAGGGAAATATTTTTCCTTGATGGAATCTTAGAAAGAATTCCAAGTGGGTGCAACTGAAAACAATGAGGATTCCCCCTCGTCCTTTTGGTCACAGTAGGTTTCCCACTAGTCATTGACATGTTAGGAAGCTTTGAGGAGTGAAAAAGTAATATTTTCCCTAATGGAAAAGTCATGAACTGAAAAATATCCTTCCAACATATTTAATGATATATCTATGACATTCGCATCTTTCTGGCCTTCCACTACTGTAATGTCAAATTTAACTTGTACCTTAAAAGGAGTAGTCCCTCCAGAGTGGATGTTGGATCAAGATGCGTCACCTATGGGTATTTGCTAGAGGATCTAGAAAAAATTATCTGTCATCACATTCTTTTGTCACTCGAGGGATTCTTTAAGAAATATTTTGAAAGGATCTCATGCCCCCTTGCCTTTCCTTTATTCTGCCATCAGAGGCCAATGGGGTTTCTGAGGCTAGTCTTGGAAAGGTTGAACCAATTCGAACCCTAACTCCTTATACCCTAACCTTGTTGGAGACATGCAAAGAAAAACATAGAAAGAGAAGACAACTCTAATACCATTGATCCAGAATTATACAGGAAGGCAACAAAATATGGATATACACATAAACACAGATATGTAGCAGAAATAAAACTTATTTTCATTAATATCAAAGAATTGAAATATTCTTACATAAGAAATTGAAATAAACTAGCTTCGGTAATGGTAGCGTATCTCTGAGAAGATATGTGGCGGCTACATGCCTCTAAACTGTGTTACAATGAGGCTCAAGGGCCTTTTTGGTATTGAACAACAAGGGTAAAGCCTAAACAACCAAAACCCTAATCATAGGAGATGGAATGCTAAGCGTTTGTTGGCCTGTTGGGGTTAGTTCGGCAGCTAACTTCTCGGGCTCATAACTTGGTCATATTATCTCTGTTTGGCACATACAATATGTCATTAGAAATATCTCTCCGAGAACTATAAAATTTCGTGTAAGCCCCTACTAATAAGCATGGGTTTGTTGCAGACCTCAAAAAAAAAATCGTTTAGGGGGTCAAAACTCCTCCAGAAGTTCATGTCCCAAAAAATAAGTAAAAATAGTAAATGATGCTATAAACAAGAAATCTGATGAAACTGATAGGAGATCTAGGTGGAATAGGCAAATGGCCACCAATATCAACCTGGATCAAGCAAGTTATGAAGCAATTGGAACTACTCATGAATCAGTGTGTGATCTAGCAATAACTGATGGTCAAGAAGAGGACAAAGCGATTCAAGTTTCTTGATGAGAATATCCATTGATGTCATAATAGTGGAACATAGTTTCAATGAACTTGAGAAGGAAAGGAAGAGTAAGACGAGAAATATATCACTGAAGAGCATAAAAAAGATGTTTTTTATCATTGATTTTTAATATGCACGTGTTCGAAATATCATGGAAGTAGAAGTTGAAAACAAAGTTATTCATAAGTTTGATGAAAATTTGAAGCTCGTTGATTAATGGAGTGAGAATCCAATTGAATAAATTGATGAGAGTCTTAATTCAACCACTAGAATAAAAGAATTAGAAGGAATGATGAACAAGAAAAATGAAAGTGATTATGATTTTACATTCGATCCTAATGTTGATCTTGAGTGTGAAGATTAGACAGAAATAGTAGCTCTACCTGATGATGAAAGTAAAGGGAAAAACATGGAAATTTGTGGAGAAGAAAAGAAAATGTTGAAGAAATCTTTCAATTTTGGAGTTTTGAAGAATTTAAATTTTACTATGACCTATGTTATGGCATCATTCAAGTTCTCAGATGTATGATAATGGTAAATTGAATTTCGGTTATAAGCTTGATGATGGTGTGCATAAATGAAAACAGCCAATGACTGAACAAACCTTTGAAGATGAATTTGTAGAAGATAGAATCAAATTAAATAGAAGAGAAGTCAAAGAAAAATTGCAGCAACATCGAGTGGAGAAATATGGAGCCTACAACAAGAAAATGCAACAAAGAATGAAGCGCTTTCGATGGTATAGAATTTGGAAGAAACAAAAAAAATATTCAAAATTATAAAAGTTTTGAGTCATTGTAAGCCTAATTGAGACTTAGGCTAGCAAGCATGTTTAAGTGATGATTGAGTCAATTTCTGTTGTAAGCCTAGCATAAGGGGGAGTGTTGGAAATAATTAATTACTCCCACATGGAGTGCACTCTAGATTTAGATTTTGAGTTGATTTCAGTGAAGCATGTGTTAATTCAAGTTCAGTCTATATTTGAAATGTCTAATTTAGTGTGAGTTTGCATGAATAAGTTAGCTAGAGTATCGAGTCAAGTCACTTAGAAATAATAAGATTTTACATTTGGTAAGTTAGGGCTTTATATACTTGTGATTGGATCATTGTAATGTGTGCAAATTTAGTGCAAAATAATTGTGTATCTGAAAGGTTTTATGAATATAAATTTATTTATATATGTGAATTTGTGATTTTCCTCTCTTTCCATCACTCTCAAGCTTGGTGAAAATTCTTAACTAGTACATGATATGGTCGACTCTCAAGAAACCATGGATTTTCCTGTAGTAGTATTTGTAGCGAATCACAACTGTGTACTGCATTCTAAATAAAACTATATAAACATTTTTTTGTGATGTGATGTCTTTTTTTCTACCTAAATCAATGTCCACATATGTAAAGAGACAACATGTTGTTGTAGGACTTCCTTCCCTGTTTCAGATAAGTGCAAAGGTCATGAATGGCTGAAGAATAATGATTGTAGTTATGTGATTTAACCAACAAAACATTTTAAATATTCATATCTTGTCCATATACAAGAAGGGCTTGTTATAATTTATTTTGCACTTTGACAGCGCTATTGATTTAAATAGTACATTAGTTTGTTTATATAACTAAATAATATAAAACAAAATAAAATACAGCAAGCTTATGAAATAAGGATTATATGTTATCGAAAACGGAATCGTTTGTCCACAATGTCAAGGAAACGTCATGAAAGTATCGTATCTTGTTTTGAAAATGAGCATATTCAATTCACCACAAAGCCGCACACTCAACGCAAGACCGTGTGGTTCAATTTCACAAGTGTTCTTTGTTAAAAA